>JAURVB010000528.1:0-160561 GCA_033002965.1 Piper betle | reverse complement strand
TATTTTAAACATTTAACAGCAGGGCGGCGGGCGGGCGGGTGTTGGGCGTTGGGGCAGGGCGTCGGGCGGCATTGGGCGGCGTAGGGCGGGCGGGCGGCGGGCGTTGGGTAGGGCATCGGGTAGAGTGGCGGGCGGGCGGGCGGATCAGGCAGGTCGGGCGGGTTTGGCGGGCCGACAAACGGGTCTAGAGGGGTGGGTGGGTGGTTTGATTGTGGGCCGTCGGATCAAGATCCGACGGCCCACGTGAGGCAATGTCAATGCGCTGCCAAAATAGGGCAGTGCACTGTAGCACTGCCTTATATATATATATATATATATATATATATATATATATATATATATATGTCTCTTTTACGAAAAATATAACAATGCGTTGAGGGCTGGTCTATGCATTTAAGAGTCGTCCTTGTCCGGAGGGGAACGATCATCCAAAATCTTTGTCGTATTTTATAATATGAAATTAAAAAACATACTTATGACAGGATAATCCACCTTCCCTTAAAGAAGATGACTAGTACATGAGGTTTTCTCTAAGTACGTGATTCTCTTAAATCTAAAATCTCTAACATATTCTATAACATAAAAGTGAACTTATATGAGGATAGCCCACCTCCTTCTGAAAGATGAGCGCATGGCATATCGACCACTTCACTAAATGTATTTATATTATACATCACAATACCAAGTCTACAAGCGTTATCTTGCTAGATCCCATGATTAGCTAGTTAGTCAAGTTAATTTTGAGAATGTGCTTATAATTTTTAACTTAGTTAATTATTTTAAAAAAATAATTAAGTCCATCAATTTTATTAATTAAGTCACACTTGTACAAGTTGTATCCAAGTCAACTTAAAATTGTATTAGATGATGATTGTCTGTCCATATACAAATTAGTAAGTTCAAAAGACATATAAAGAAATTTTAGGGACAAATTTTTTTAAAATGGGTAGAATATATAATCCTTTAATTAAGTTAGTCATTAATGATAGTTTCATGTCCAATATTTATTGGAATTAGATCTAATATATTAGTAAATATATATTTATAATTTTTAACTTGATTAATTATTTTTTTAAAATAATTAAGCCTTTTATTTTACACTAATTAGACATTACATATCAATTTATAAAGAGTATTGGATATATAAGCCACTAACGTTAATAAAACTCTGGAGATAAGCAAAATGTGAAGTATAAGTTATTAATATTTTAAATATTGGTAAAATAAATCATGTTAATAGTTAATATTATTAAAATAATAAATACATATAATAGTGATATTTTTAATAAAAATAATTCAACACAAATAATCTTTTTATATAATTTTTAAATATTATAAAATTAAATATAGTCTAAATAATTTAAAATTAAATCATAAAAAACATTATATTTCCTTTTATTTTTTGAGTGATTTTATTATATTTTATATATATTGAGAGATTTTATTTTATTTTATTTTATTTTTTGATAGATTTTAATTTTTTTACTATATATAAATTCATGGATTTTTTTTGTCTGCTTGTTTGGGTGGGGTATGGGTAGAGCAGTGAATGGGATTTGGGACGTGTGCTCGAGGAAGGGGAGGGGTTGGTTGGGAGTGTCAGAAGTCAGGAAAGATATAATGTTTGGGAGTAATCTCACTTGGCGTGGCTGTGGATGGTCATATAATAAAACTAGGGGTTGTCCGATATATAAAAATATTTTTATATTTTGAATACTGAATGTAATAATATGTAAATATAATTAAGTATATCGTAAAAAATATATTTTGTTTTATAAAATAAGTTTTGTATTAAAAAATATTACATATTTTTAATTTAAAATTTGTTTATTTATAAAACTAAATCCACTTGATCCCAACGTGGTATCAAGCAAGTTACCAAAACCCATACACCATCTGCTATTTTTTGCTACCTATATGACCCGCACCTTGTCGGGGTATGGGTATAATATGGCACCTAAAACATTATGTAACTAATTTATGTATGTTTGTATTCACATACTAGATGGCCCACCCTATATTTTTTAATTTATTAACTCAACTACTCCAAGAAAACCATTGTTCTCCATTCAAACTGTAATGGGTACATAGCAATTGATAATTATAATGATTTGATGACAATTATGAAAATATTAGAGTTAGACGTCTCTTGTTTGCTGTGAAAATAAGTAACTTAAAATTATTAAGATTATCAATACCTGCCAGCACCGGCCTGAGCGAGGAGGGCAAGGACAACTGGCCCCGGCCCGGAACCTCACCAAGCCTTCTAGTTTCTAGAAACAGTGTTTAAGTAGCTAATAAAGTATATTAAAAACTTATTAATGATAGTTTTTTAAACATTTTTTATAATATTTAACGATTTAGAGACAATTACAAAAAGACACGCAATTTGTAGAGAAAGTTTGCAAATAACGCCTTTTAAGGAATAAACGGGCGATTAAGTAATTGAGCGGAGTTGTTTTTTAATGGGCTTCCTTCGTTTTGGCCTTATGGGAGAAGCCCAAATCCACATCTTCATCGTCGAGGGTGGCAGGAGAGTCGTGTGACCTCCTCCTCCTCCTACATTCCCCCACCCATCGCCGGCGGCGGAGCCTATCATCCTCTTCGGCACCCACCGGCGGCCGTCTTCTTCCTCATTCATAGCAGGTGCAAATTCCCGTCTTCTTTCCCCCATTTGTTTGCACAATCTTTTTGTTTTGTTTTTTTTTGGTTTGTGGGGTAGAATGTATAGCGACCTTTCTTCAATTCTTCTTCCCTGTAGTTTGTTCGTGCTTGCACAGCAAAAGATGAAAAAAGATTTGATCTTTTTGCGGGGAGGGGAGCGTATCCTGTTCGAAATTCGAACCTCGATTTTTCAAATTTCAAAACCCGGACGTCAATCCGTACTTTGGACGTAAGTGGCATCATAATTTGATGACACGCCGTGGATTTCGAAGAGGATGAGGACGGGCTCGGATCCTGGTTCGGGTTGGTTTGTGATGACACCCCCTCATCATGTTCTCAACCAAAACTAAAAACAAACAAACAAACAAAGTGAGATTGATTCTGCGGCTCAGAGCGATTTGGGGGTGAAATGTTGTTGTTTGGATCGTCTTTTGCATCTGTATCTTGGTGAAATTTCCACCTACTGTTTCAATTTCTATGATTCCTCTTCGTGTTTGCCAATTACTAATTAGAAATGGATCTGTTAGATAGTTGTTTGAATTTGGTTGTTCTTGTTGGGATTTGTTTAAAAAAAAATGTTAGGTGTTGTGATTTGTAGGTGTTTTGTTGTTGATTTGTATGTTTGGATGTTCGGCAAGATTTTGTCTTGAGGATCTTGTGTTCTTGGCTATTTGTTAATATAATTGGCGTGCTGTTCTTTGAATTTGAAATTAGAATGTGAAGACTAGATCCTTAGTGAAAGTATGGGGATAACTTTGATGTGCTTAGGGTCGGCGTGCAAAAGCTAGGTGTTTTTTTTGTGAGAAAGGATTTTGATGTACATAAAAACTGTTTGTCCATTAGGGCATTAACAAGTTTGCCTTTTTCCTCTTTGCTCGAGAACCTCACTCTTGTACATTAGTAGGTGCATATAATATTAAACTTGTTTTATGTTGTGGAAGTTGTTTTAAGTTCAGTTTCCTTTGCGTCTGGCAGCTATCTTATAAATGGCTTCGGGGTCGTACCAAGTGAGGGTACTAAATTTTTGTGTATTGGTAATTGGATGGCTTACATTTCCTCTCCATGCTGGACTTTGAATTCTATATTTTACCTGATTTAGAACTTACATTTCTCCAAGAAGATTCAAGAAGCAGTTGGTGGGTCAGCTCTTGCTCAAGTGGTTGCAAACCTGAAGTACACAACTGAAGGACACAATGAAGTTTCTTGAGTATACCCCCTTTGACAGGTATTTCTGTTCATATGACATTTTATGTTTTTGTTTGTTCTGTGAGAAGTTAATTTTGGTCATAACTGAATGTCTAGTTCTCATCTTGTTTTTCAGCATAAACTACTTCTTGAGTTCTTTGAATCTTGGTGAATGTACTATTAAAGGAAACCTTGAAGGCTTCTCTTGTAAGTAAACCTTGTTGAGTAGTTGTTCCTCTTTTTCTACAGAAATCATGCGTTGATATATATTTTTTGGGTTTTATTTGCAGGCAAACACGTAACTATGGATAAGAAACTCTCTCTCAGTTTGGAACACGAGGTGCTTTTTATTTCTTAAAAACGAATTTACTGTTGTCTCTCTTTTGTATTTGGCGCTGTATGTCTGTCTACTAGATGAATAATGATTCATTCATTTTTTCTTTTTGAATCTTCAGATACTGGATTATCTTAGTAAATCATCAGAAAGTGATTCATCTCCTTCAGGCTACTTGTCTAGCAGATCAAGGTGGTTAATGATGCCATACTGTTAAAGAGAAACATGGCAATGTGCTATATTTGGTGACTTTTTCTATTTCTTTTGCCCAGCCGAAAAACTTTGATCTACTTGGTCCTCACTCTCAATCACATGTATCCAGATCACGATTTCAGGTATTTTAGGTTTTATGTAAGCGTCTTTTCCAGAAGAAGGATCTAGGGTAATGTCAATGTCAGCTTCGTAAGGGGCGGCTTGACATCCCATTACACATCCTTCCTCTTCCAGGTCTGGAAATGTTGTCAGAAGGTTTGACAAACGGTTCTAAGAACTGTTGCTCTTTTAAGAGTTGAGAGTTCAAGTCTCTCCATTTCCCTATGATTTTGTTTAATTTGTCCTTGTCTGTACTGCCAATGCCAGATTGTAAAGTTCATTTTTATCTTTACTTGCTTTAACAGTGCTGTGCAGGCTCACCAACATTTTAGTGATGAAGAATGGGACACCTTCAAACAGATGTTTGAAACATACATGTTTGAAGCATCAAAAGTAAGTGGTGTCTTCAATAGATTAGATTGTGAGTGAAAAAGGATGCAAAAACAGGCTGTGGTTTTTCCGACTTGCGAGCTTATCTTTTTTCTATACTACCTGAAATGACAAATGTAGGTTTTTTTTAATTATAAATTAAGTCAGTTAAGGTTTGACTTAAATTGGTCTGAGGCATCACCCTTGTGGCTTTAGTGAATGATATGTTCTTTGGCTATTTGGTAAAGTAGTTGACATTGACTAATATTGTCAGCAGTGGATAGTTTATTATCACGGTAATGTTTTGTTTTTGAGATGACTGCAACCTTTTTTAGGAATGGGCCCTTGTGAATGCGGACTCTTCCTTGTTTGATAGCATAGCAAAAGCTATTGACGAGGTATGAGCAGGTTAGGTAACATGTTTTTGATAGACCTGTCTCTGATTCTATTTTCCTAACGATAATGTGTTTAATGGTGCAGGTTGTTAGGATACCAGAGTGTGAGATTTATAGTTTCAATCCAGATTTTGAAGTTGACCCCTTTTTGGAGAAGGGCGCTATGTAAGTCTTGGGCATTTTATAGAGCATTTTATGAATCATAGTAGGAGGACGCTAATTGTTTAACAATTGCAATTTTTGCATTATGATGTATTGAACTTTCAGATGGTCTTTCCATTTTTTTCTACCACCGAAAGCTGAAGCGAGTTGTCAGCTTCCGTTGTTGCTGCGTAAGGTAAGCTAGGGAAATATTCTGTCAGACTCTGAAATTTCAACTCCTATGTACTCTTATTCTGTCATTCACATTTTTGTCAGCAACTTGGTGAACGAGGAATTTCTTGAGGCCCATACTAATCTGAACTGCACTGACGATGATAACATGCTGGATGAAATGGATATGTAAATGAACTCTTTAGGTACATAAATCATGCCTGTAAAAAATGTATGTACGTTGTATTAGAGGAAGTGTGGTTCTGACCGTTGGCAGTCCTGCGTACAGTGTCAGAACTGAAAATGGCTTGTTTCTGATGTCTTTTTTTAAAACAATAGTTGGTTTCTTGCATTTTTAGATGATGTTTGCCGTACATAGACGTTATGGGTTTGGGTGACTTGTTCTTCAGACACTTCAAACTATGAATAGAATGGTTGTTTTTGTGAGCGGTAAGCTTTGTTTTATAACAAGCCCTTTCCAATGGCATATCTGTTTAAATTTTGCCCTTGATCTGCATGAACCGTGTTTATTGAAAAGTGGACTCGTTGTATCATCCCATATTTCGACACAGCTGTATGTTTACCAAACAAAAGCTCATACCCATGAAATCAAGAAAATTGTAATATATAATTTTACCTATGCGATCTATTAAGCAATTGCCGGAGTTTTGGGCACTATTGTCGAGCTCTATTGTAACATTGGAAGGTGGGAGATAGGGCTTGGATATATTGTACGTACTTGTGTCTGTCGTATTCTTTTCCTCGTGTTCATCTCACAGTGAATTGCATGCATTGCATGAATAGCAGTGATGTATAGCATGTAGATTGTTTGCTATGTAGGAGACAATGTGAATAGTACCATGGAGTCGAGGATGGTGGACCTTATAAACTAGGGAACCTGCTCAAGTGCATTCGATATACTATTTTCTCATTATATTTCTTTTCTTTCTTTCTTTTTTCTTTTCAATCCATCATCTTTGAGAAGTCCTTGTTTTGCATTTAATGCGTATGTTTTTGTTGCTCTTGTGGCGGAATTAATGAGATACAGGCTGTGGCATAATTGAAGCAATAAAGGAATCCGAAGGGGTAGGGATTCTAGCCTCTCATTTTTGCCCTGCATTTATAAATGACCCATCGTGTACGCATTGGTTTTCAATTTTTGCAAAACATATAAATGATAAATAATACTTATGTGAATTTTGAATGGTTAACCAAATAACCCTACTATGAACACAAAGCCTGATATATGGAAAGAGAATTATTATCTCGTGTTTAGAGAGGGGACTGAATCACTCCAAAACAATAACATGCAATTTATAATGGTCTGTAAACTCTCTGGCAAGCTTGACCTGTTACAAAAATGAGGCTATTTTTAAATTTATATGCTTGGATTGATGGTTAAGACAATTTGTGTTGACATAATCCCTGATCAGGAATTAGTGATCAGTTCCAAAGTGAAGGAGATTAATATATGGCCAACTTCTGAGAGTGCTGATGGCCGCTTGCACAAATTTTTTCAATAGCTTCTTGTTCGATCTCTCTTGCCATTGAAACAGTTTAATTATCTACAGAGAACTTCATTGGTGCACAAGGACTGGATCAAGATGTAAAATATTATGTAAAATTATTTCATGCAACCTCTATGCAAACAGCCTCGGCAAATTATTAAGAGTCCACTTACAAGTCAACAAAGAAACAGTTGCACATTGTAACAAATTAAAGCTGGCCACATTCACATTGAATATACCTACTTCCTCTTTATTGTTGTTCTAATTACTGGTAGACACATCTCAGTTCTCCCGGGCTTAACATCGTACACATCTCTTTAGGAAGACGACGACTAGAAATATATAGTGACAACTAAGCTATATTAAAGCTTATCCACTAAACTAATGGCGCCTTCGTTCTTACTCGATGCCCCAACTTCAACTTCTTTATTTTCTAACTGTACACTTATCTTGAAGAGCTGCTAAATACCATCCAAGACAAAACCAAGTACTTATTGGTAAATTAAACATGCACATGGTCGGAACTTATTAACTAAGTTAAACACAAGGCTAAAACAATGGTGAATCTGAAGAGGATGAATTCACCAAACTCAGTATCCTCTTCCAGTAGTCTTTGTCCTCCTCCTCCTTGTAATCATCAGCGCCGACGCCACTGGTCTGGGCCTCGCCCTTGCCTTCGGAGCTCTCGAGCAGCAAGTCGGAAAAGTCCATGAGCGGAGGTTCACCTTCATGGGATTCAATTGTGCTGGTGTACTCGTGATCACTAGACCATCCTCCATGATCTCCTTCCATATTGCACTTACCAACCAAGCCACCAACCATGTTGTTGACGTCCCTGTTGAGAGCTTTAATGTCCCCACAACCCATTGCCGGCGGCCGTCCGGCGTTCTCTAGCAGGCTCAACGTGGACGTGGGTGATTCGAGATCAGCAATGCCATTGCCAATGCCTGATGTTGCACTACTACTACTAGCCGAGGACCTCATGTTGTTAGTCCAATTTTCTTGCCAAGCCTTGAGTAAGTTCGGAGAAAGGACGGCCGGCTTCGGCGGTGCCAACAATACGTCGGAGGTGCCGGCGGAGGAGATGGGCTCATGGGTATGACCATGAAACATAGTTGACGATCTGAGAAGCTTGGATTCTCTCACAAGCCTGGCCTCGGCCTCAAGACGGGCATTCTCCCACTGTGTCATATGGCATAGGTTGGCCGCCGACTTCTTGATCTGACTATGGGCGGTGTTGATAGATGCAGACTTGGCCTTGTGGGTGATTGGGTCGATGCCCATCTTCTCTAGCCTCTTCTTTAGGTGGGTGTTCCAGTAGTTCTTGATCTCATTGTCTGTTCGCTTGGGCAAATGGCTGGCTATTGCCGACCACCTGAGCAAATAAAAGACTCCAATTTAGGTGATAAATCGTATTAATTCATTGAAAAAATACTCCCATTATTGTTAACACATCAAGATACTCTTTGTAATTGATATTATCAACATGCAACAACTTCTATGTTCGCCTTGTAGGATTAAGAAAGGATTCATGTAACGTCCTTCCAATAAAAATGAGAGACTTATTTATATTCCATATATTGTAAGTATATCATGCAGCCAATCTCACCAAATTATTTAATTAATTAAATGAAACGATAGGACATGATTTCATGAGGATTAATTGCTGCAGTTGGGAGTTGAAAAAACCTGCACACATAACAATTTATATGGACAGAAAAGAAGAGACGGACCCACCCCTACCAATACCACTAGCTAGTTAGAAATTAGAAGTGAACTAGTAATTAACATTATTTACTAGTTAAGATTAGATAACATTATAAATGGTTATATAATGCAATAAAAAATTGTTGCCGGCTGTATTATTCTTTTTCTTTTTGAAAAAGAAAGAATATGAAAATGGCTATTTAATGACGTTTCCTTATTATAAAATTAATAATCTTAGTGATTTTGAGAGAGTTATAATTTTTAATAATTCCCTACTAAGATTATTAATTTTATCACTAAAAAATATCATTGGCCGAAAAATTAGATGCATATAATTAATATTAGGGGCATTTGATCTGTTCTCATTCTCAATAAGATGTGTTCATTCCATATATAATAGACTTAAAACCAACTAATTATTAGATTGTATATCTATCTTGCATCATAGCTAATTAATTTATAACAATTAAAAAGGTTGATAATTATTAATTTTCAAAAGAAAGGAGGAAGAAACAAAGCCAAAGAAATTGGTTTTAGTGAACACCAGCACTGATGTAACATGGAAGATAGTGATAAATTCTTGAAGACTTAAAACCAACTAATTAGATTGTATGTTTATCTTATAAGATCATAGATAATTAATTTATAACACTTAAAGGTTGATATTTATTAATTTTCCAAAGAAAGGAGGAAGAAATAAAGCCGAAGGACTTGGTTTTAGTGAACACCACACTGATCTATCATGGAAGAATGTGATAAATTTTTGAACCTGTTACCCAGCAAAGCGTGGAGCTGAATAATAGTCTGTTCCTCCTGGGAAGTGAATTTCCCTCTCTTGATGTCCGGCCGGAGATAATTGGTCCACCTTAGTCTGCAGCTCTTACCACACCGTTGAAGGTCTGCGCATGATCATATATAGCACAAGTTACTTGCTAGTATATACATCGACAAATGCATCTAACAGAGGCTGTAAGTTATACTCTTTTGGCTATCATCAATGGCTCTCAGACATTAAGTAAATAACCTTACCTGCTTTTGTCGGCAGAGCCCTCCAGCTGCCATGGCCATGTTCATCAATATAGGCCAAGAGCTTCTGATCCTCCTCAGGAGACCAAGGTCCTTTCTTCACTCTCATTTTGTCACAACATGGAGATTTTCCCATTATTTGCGTGCAACCCAAGATGGAGAATAACGCTCAGAAACTAGCCACTGTCATATAAAGATGAGATCAGTACTGGTCTGTTAAGAACTGAGCAAGCTTGGTAAGGAAGAGGAGAACATGGCTACAACGTGGAAATGTCAGCGACAATGCATGAATGCAAAGCCAAGAGAATCAATGGATAATTTAATTCAAGGAGTCGTACATATGACGACACTGTCCCTTGTAATTACCACGGTGGCTTCAAAGTTCAAACCATAGTTCCATTAATTACTACCTCACAGCCCTCAAAGCTCGTCAATTATAATCTCTGCGGCCTCAAAAAAGTCTATAATGCAAGCTTCTATTTGCGAATGATGTAATGCTCCCACGTCGTGATCTGTTAACCAATGCAGCATAGACTGGATCAAGTTGTAAGTTGACAAAGTTTCCAACTATGCAGCTCTTGATATTATCATCTAATCATCTTGCGATTGTCTCAACGTTTCTCAAGTAATTGCAGAGTGATTACAAATCGGCCATAGTGGATGAGAACATTAACATATAACAAGCACATCTTTTGGAGACAAATCTAATGTATGACTTGCCTGTATGAAACAGCCTTGTGTTCCACGCACACACCACCTCTAGCCTAGTCCATTGGCCTCCTTGCCAGTCGTCAATAACTACAAAATTGTTTCTCCATTCAATTTCTGCTAGCAATTTGGTTTACTGCATGGGCATTTTGGTCACATTGATGGCAGTTGTGAGCATCTTGGTTAATGTAACGTCTTGCCGGACAAGACGGATCACTAGACCAGTCACATCCTCAATGAGCTATTGAAAGACCAAGGGTCCAGACCAGCGGTGGCGTCAATCAATACTTTTATATTATACCGGTGATCAATATGGCTTTGGGAGAGAGACCCACATAAAAGTGGAGTCACTTTCTAAGCTTCTCCATTAATCTGATCTGCAAAATATGGAGAGACAAATTATAAAAGCTGTTTATACATGTTGACGTCCGGTTGTGAAACGAATGAGGATCCAATAAATTAGAGAGATTATAATTTTCAAATGATGAAGATGAAATGGCGACTGATTTAACAACTGCAGTCTTGAGTAAATATTATTCCTTGCATTGTTCTCGCCGCCGGTCACTACATTTGGAAGATGAATTCCAAACCGAGCCAGTATAATGACAAACGTAATACACGTCTAAATCTTTTTGCAATGCTTCTTGGCTATTGTCTTCCTGTTAAACAGAATAAGGCGTGAATATATAAACCATACAAATCAAATATTCAGATTCCCGTTTTCTGTTTTGAATGAGCTTTATGATAATATTGAGTCCAAAGATATGCAGCAAGAAGTATCCAAATACAGCCGCACCCAGTTGCACTCTTCTCATGGGTGACTAAGAATTCCAACTACAGATTGATGCCAGTAATCAATCTTTACTAAGATCCCAGCATGGGATCGGAATTACATGATTGTTCTCTAACTTCGCTCCACTAGCTGTATAATTCATTTGTAACTTTCTAGTGAAATTGAAATAATTAGGGAAGCTTTTTATATAATTGTATACATGACACCAGAAAGCAATCAGATTAATAAAGTTGATTTTTTACTTACCATTGAATTTCTCTTACACTTTCCAACCGAAGAACCTGATAGTGAATCTGTGAAGCTGTAGAGAAGGCAAATGCCTAGTCATCCGGTTCCTGAATTTGAAATTAAAAGCAAAAGGAAAGAAGTATAGCAAAAAAAAAACATAGAGGCCAACTATCCAAAAAAGAAGAGCACAGCGAATTTAACAATATTATATATCATTGAAAACTTAAGCTATGCTACACGGAAGAGCAAACAAATAAGAGGATGCATCGACGCAATGTTTCCGTTCCTTACCATTGCCAATATCTCTTTCCTTTCATTTTTACCCGTCCTCTTATAATACAAATCGACCCATATCTGTCAAAACTTTCTATGAAGTTCTGGTTGAAGTTTACAGCCAAAAACTCTTCCATAATAACCTTTGGATTCAAATTTCTTTTGTCATATTCTTTATTTTCATAATATGTGCTGGACAACACAGATTGGTGTCGAAAAGACTTGACAATAAGAGCGCCAGAGTTGGGCATATATATATTATTGTCGACACACATCCAATTAAGTATGACGAGCATTAGGTTAATCACAGCAAGACAGCTCTCCCAGTTTTTTACAAGAGGTGGGCAGTAAAGATATTATTAAACATATTAAGTGGTTCTCTTTGATTGAATATTAGGAGTTAATTTCACTATCCTCAATGACCGCACTGTTCTTGGGAAAAAGAATGACCATATATAACACTTTACATGCAAACAATTTAGCTCCCTTACAGTTTCTAATGTCACCCATTTCTTCTCCCTCGATGGACATATGGATCCTAAACTAGATCTATGTTACTACCAGCACATTGAAACTCTTTAATTCTTTTCTTTTCCCTCCCTGATACTAATAAAGTTAGTGGGGATATAAGGATCCTAAACTAGATATAATGATCACAAGTGAAAAAATTTATGCGTGTATTTCATGATGCCAACCCTCTTCCCTCTTCTTTTGACCAAGATTGGGATTAACAATGCATGAGCACGGGCAAGAATTATGCAAGTGCAATGAAAAACAAGTTAGAATTAATTTTAATGGGCTTGTATAAAGATTCAAATCGATGGTTCTTATTACAACTTTTATTCAAGCGCATTGGCACAGTTTCAATCACATTGATTTGAATGTTAGAATAAGAACCATTCAAGAAAATAGCCACAAGTCCAACGTCAAAGAAAAGTGAAAATGGAAGGCACTTATTTGATTAGAAAGCTGATTAAATCGTAATCCCCTGCCCACGGGAAATCAACTCCAACAACCGGCGTGTAGAATGAGATCATGAGTATGCATCGTGACAGCGTCCAAGTCATCGGAAGAGTAAAAATATGTCCTCCTCCGAGGCAATGAAAACAAAAACGTGATTGCGACAAAATGTATATGGACAGAGCAGGAATGAATTACATGCAGAAACTAAAGCGCAAATTCCATCAGCTAACTAGTGTTAATACTATTGTTCAATATCTAAAGTGGTTACTCATTTTATAATGTAGCCCGTGAACCCATTTTCACAACTAGTGTATGCTTGTTTTCTTCTCTCATACGAAGAAGAAGAAGCGGCAAGGGCAAAAACTATAGATGTCGGGCGGCATGAAGAAGAAGGTACGAAGGCGTGGTGCAAACGTGATACGAACTAAATTCATATAGCAGACTTAAGGGAAGAAGGGGAGGAGAAAACATGACAAAATTTAGGGTAAACGGTGACGAAAAACTAAGATTGGAGCCTTGGGGATAGATCAAGAGCAAGGGGTGAAGACAAAGAATTTTCTATTTCATTCCTTCTTTCCAATATACAACGTGATACACTTTATAAAGAGAATAACTAGTAGTTACAACCCAACATACATAATGCACATATCATACCCTTCTTGAAAGAACCTTGTCCTCAAGGAACAAGATACTAACAACTAAATTAATGCCCTACAGAGAAAAATACGTTCCAAACAATAAGGGAAATCTAAGCTTATTATCATAGCTACTTAAATAAATTTTCTGGCATGAGCATCACAACTGAGCTTTGCAACTACTTTCCATCACTTGAGCAAGCAATTATGCTGGTATGAAGCAGATAAGAACCCAAGCATATACAACACAAACTCCAATTGAACATGCTGGCACAAAAGGTTGCCCACATCCTAAGGTTGCTCTCTGTTTGCACAAAATGACTGAAGCGGAAAATTCCTGGATCCCAAAACCGCCTTGGAGTAAAGTGCAGCAAATCCAAAAATAATATGCTTTTTCTTTGAAAACTGTCTTGTGGAATGATCACCTCTTTCTGGCCAGGGACGGAAAAAGTTGGGAAGCACCGTTGTGGGGCAAAAATGAAGATAAGAGTAACTCACAGTACTTTTTGGTTCAAAAGCCACCATTTCTTGTGGATCTATTGATGAATATGATAGAGTCTATATAAACCCTTCTTACCAAATTCGCATTTCTATTCGGATATGATAATCTAATTGAAAATTTCATTTGAAAATATTCTTCATTGATTTCTAAGTTTTAACTTAAGAAACAACTTTTCGTCAGCACCTACAACATTCGTCGGGGCATTACAAGGAGTTTATTACATATTTATACCCTCGCTGTTTCACCAACTCACAATAACATCCGACCACCTCATTAATTATTATATTTTTGTACAATTGGCTCAATTTATTAGATGTTTAAAATGTGAAAAAATAACTAATAATGAAATACAAAACGACATTAATAATGCCTCCACCTAAAAACCTTGTTTTCAAGGTTCAAAAGTCTTTAAAAGTGATGGTGAAATTCAAAAGCGTCTGCCCACGTAGCATCATCCAAGGAAAGTCCATGCCACTATATAAGGTACTTCTTGGCCAACTAACGATTGAGATGCATATGACACTTACCCATAATAGCTTTCAAAATGAGTCTAGTTCATCCATAGTAGCAAAATGAGGAAGGTCTAGAGAAGTTATAGAAGGAGTACTGATTCGACCACTGAAGCTTGGACATATGAAAGATTGGGTAAATAGTTGCACTATTAAACAATGCTAAGCAATAAACCACCTATTCAATACACTCCAAAACTTTACAAAGGCCATAGAATCAGGTAGCAAGTTTCTGATTAGCCAGCCGGTGAAGCGAAGACTGCTGATAGGGTTAGATCTTTAAGTAGATGATATCACTTATTGAAAAAATTGTGTCATGCCACTCAAAATCATAGTGATATTTCATTTGATTTTGAGCATCAGCCAAATGAGCTTTTAAGAGTGTCAAGGCCTCATCTAGATTCTTTAGGTGATGGTCCACCTCATTAACGAAGGAACTCCTAAGACACATCTAAGGAGAGAGGGAGGGGGACGTCCTAAAATAGCCTCATAGGGAGTGATCCGGGTAGCCAAAAAAGTAGTATTATACCACAATTATGCCCAAGGCAAAAAGTGGGATACTGTTTAGGGCAATCATTGACATAACATAGTAAATATGTCTCTAAGTAGCAGTTTACTTTTGTTTTCCATTTATTTGTGGGTGATCTGCCATACTTATCTTGAAAGTTGCACTTTGTAACTTGAAAATTCCTTCTAAAAGCTACTGAGAAAAAATTGAGCTGCAATTAGTGATAATGATTTTTGGCATGTCATGGATTATTGCTATGTGCTATTCATCCATTTGCTTAGCTGTAAAGGGGTGAGTAAGGGGAATGAAATAGTCAAATTACTCAAATAATCTATCATCACCAAGATAAAGGAGTAATTGCTAGAGTAAGGTAACCCTTCTTTTGTCTAGCAGCCATTTCAGTTGAGTTAAGCCTTTTGATAGTGACAAAACAAGATAAAGTGGTTTTAATGCCACGACCTACTTTGGCGGGTGTCACTGTGCTAGGGCCAATTGTAGTCAAATCAGTTTCATGACCTGTGTGCTGAGTCGAGGCCAGTTGTGTGTTTTGAGCGACGAGGGTCAAATGTATTCAAGTATATGATGATTATATCAAAAAAATGATGAGAAATTAGTTATCAGAGTATATGACAATATGCAATTAATTTTTTTATGAATTTGATCGTAAAATTATTTTTATGTCGAATAACACATTAGAACATGTCATAAAGCAGTTTGGGTGGGTTATTAGTTATAGAATATGTAATTTTGATGTTATAGAGTGTCGTATATTTAATGATATTTTTTTAATATTTTTTAAAAAAAATTTAAATTTTTTTAAAATTTATTAGGAGTTAGTTATTATTTTTTTACTCAAGTTAGAGTTGAGTCAACTTTTATTTACGAAATTGTCATCCCAACCCTCCCTTGACACTTCCCCTTCCTCACCCCATCACCACCTTGATTCATGCCGGTCGATGCTATTGACCTCCGCCAGGCTGTCGCCGAGCCTTTGCCCCATTTTTCGGTCACTGCCCAACCTCCACAATGCCTCAACACCAAATCCATCGCCAATTGCATCGTTCTGCCACCGTTGTGCTGCCGTTGTTGTCCCCTTCAACCCCAAGAGCCTTTCCCCTCCTCGAGAGCTGCCGCCAAAGCCAGCCAAAGGCAATTGGACAAGCTGACCAACCCCGACAGACTCACGGCCACCACCAGCGATCATCACTGCTAATGCCACCCTCACGACCAACATAGTCGGGTTGAGTTCACCAAGCAGATGCCAACCCATAACCCTGATTGGCTCACCAAAAAATTGTCCGAAAGCCGCCAAAAACTCTCAAAAACTGCTAGAAAACCACTAGAAACTGCCAAAAAATTGGATTCACTGAAAATTGCCAATTTTTTGCCAAATTCATTTAGCTAAACCAGATCAAACTTTAGATGTCGCTAGGCACCAAATTCGAGTCTCAAATTGGGCGACAAACCCTAGTCGTTGTCGATTGTCAACGATGCAAAATATAATTAGCGTCAACCTAATTAATTAAAATTGATAATTATTAGTACAACATGCAAGGATTGATTGATTAATATGATAAAATATTTTATTGTAAATAAAAATAATTTTTTTGTGACTTGAATTGTATTAAAATAAATGCTAAGAAACTAATTAAACAAATTAAGCATGAATTGTTAATCAAATACAACATAGCCTAGAAAATCTTGATGTGGATTGAAATGAGTGATATGATTAAGTGTGATATAGGATGTGTGAATATATCATAGCGGGTATTCGCTTTTAGTTTTGATGTGTAGGTACAGAGTAGGAGCTCATCGTTTATGCGCGTGGACATAATTGAAGATTATATCAAGTTCGTTTCAGACTCGCTTCTAGTTTAGCTCTCTCACTTTATCCTGATTTGTTTTAATAGGTAAACAGATGTGTCGAGTAGTGGATTTATTGTATCCCACTCCATACAGGCCATTTAGTCACACGAATTTTCAGATTAATAACTCTCAATGATGAGATCCATCCAATCTGGTTTTGAAAACAAGATCCACCGCAAGTTGCCTTCAGGCTTATGATATTAAAATCCCTACCCAAACCTATGTACATATGGTTTATTGATATTTTTCAGTGAAATGTGAGACAAGGGAAAGTCAACTCATGTCAACTGTAAGCGGGCACGTGCCAGTCAAAGTGAACTCTGGATTGGTGAGTGGGTCATTCTGTTCTCGAGGGATTTTAACAACTCCACCTTTGAGTCCTCAAACCTGGAGACGTGTGAAGGATTACAGGTACTGCAATATAGTGCATGTTTAGATTTTGGGGATTTAAATGGTACTAAAGGCGTCTTCCTGAGAGTACTTGGCCTTTGTGTTCTAGGCAAGGAGTAATACGGAAAATGTAGAAGGTTATAGGATAATTGATTTTCCTACACATGGGATAATTTTAAAATTTGTCAAGGCATCTGACGAGTTATAATGGGACGTTGTCAAGTCGAGACCGACAATTCCTAATTATCGCCTTTATGAGAGATTCTATGAAGTATATGAATGATTACATTTAATAGGAGAGTCAATTATCCTGTGCCAGTTTGATTATTAGTTATTTTTAAACCAGTAACGCTTGATACTGACATTTTTGTATTATATATGTAGGTGAGAATCTAGATGATTGAGCACTGTTGAGACTATGGAGGAGCAACGATGTACTATGCACACATGTACCTGCTGAATGGAATCAAAATTATGGTGTGATGTATTATTGTGAATAGTTGTGATTAAATGTTGGAATGTTTTATTGCAAGATTTTTGTGAGAAAACCCTAAATGTTTTTCATGTGATTATAATTGCGACTAGAATTGAACATGCTGAATAATAGAACCCAAACTTATCCGTGCATTGTATGTTTGCATCACCATCTTGAGACACCAGTGTCAAATCCAGGTCAGCTTAACTGAATCAAGTAGATTAGAGAATAGTTCAATTGTTGATAACATTTTCGATTTGGTTTGTGGGTGAACTGAAATAGGGTGTTACAAACCCACTCAGTTAGGTCGTCTAATCCATTATAAATTGGAAAGTCAATCTTCGTAATACGATCTTTAACTATATGAGGTGGGGTTGTATTGTCCCTCATGGCCCGTAGATGTCCTCATAGTTAATTAGACCATAATGTGGTTGGTGTCCATGGCTTCCCCCGTTGTGGTTACCATAGTTTACCATTGTATGGTGAGCGGAAGGAGCCCCAAACTTCTCCTTGGTAAACCACGTCTTCTATAGGGCAGATTACATGTAGATGAATCATCATATGGGTCAGAACGAGTCCATTTGTCTAGTAGTTCCGATACTTTGTTGTTGGCGACAGTCTCCAGTTGGCAAAAAGTAGCTGTTGGGCCAGCAAAAGGCAACCATCCAAGTTGCTACTATGGAGCGGTCAAACCGGGCCCACTCCTATCCATCTTGGGCGGCAAGGGTGGGCCACCATGTGAAGAAGGCCAGGGATGGCGATTTGCAATGGGCGCAATCCTTGGGTGAGGTGGTCGTAATAAGGATGCCCGATGGGGCGACGCCCCATAGCCTAGCCAGTGAAATGCGGGGGGGGGGGGGGGTTCACCTAGGTTGACTATCGCTGACCATTGTGTTGAGCGCTCGAACGTCAACCCTCTCCAAAAATGATTAGTCAGTGTGACCCTCTCCCCTTGACTAGAATGGTGGACACCAGAAAGGGTTCGGTAGTGGGTTGGCCGCAACATGATGGGGGTCACTTTCTTGGTTTTGTTGCCACTTGGGTGTCGACACCACTATCTTATCCAATGTGATTACAATGGTATTTTCTTTGAGAATGTTGCTTTCATCGTAATCTTTGCCATCACTATCTTAAATTGACGCTTTCTCATCATCAATCTCCTTCCATTTCATTAATTTCAATAAAGTTGATAGCTAATTGGTGATATAATCACGATTTCGTTGGATTGATTCCTTCACCTTGGCTTTTGTCTTTTTCGTCATGATTGACAAAAAGAAAGCGCTTCAATCCCGGGGGAACGAAAGGCTCAAAATACCAATTTGATAGAGTCTATGTAAACTCTTCTTACCAAATTGGCATCCATATTCGGTCATCCCCTGAGAATGAATAATATAATATAATTTTAAATTCTATTTGAACATATTCTTCATTACAAATAATTCATTACATATTTGTACCCTCTTGATTTCACCATTTCACCCATAACATCAAACTAATTCATTAATTAATATAATTTCTTATACAATTAATTCAATTTATTAAATGTTTGAATGTACAAAATATAAATAATAACGAAATATGAAAAGACAATTAACGGAATCAACCATGAACTAATTTCGTGGATGTGGCCAACCAAGAATCAAATGTTTCCAAATTGATTTTGAATTATGCCCTAACTTCTGTATAGGAGATCTCTGTGCTTTCAACTCAAGACGACATTGTTGCACTCCTTTCTTTGCCTTGTCCAATAATTATAACTGTGGCAAAACTTTCTTGAAATTCAACCGATGTTGCCATAAAAAAGAGCCACAAGGCTACAAGAATCGGGCTCTAATACTAATTAATACAAACTAAATTCAGTATCGTAAACTTTAAGGAAGAAAGAGGAGAGAACATGACAATATATAGGGTAAAGGGTGTTGAAAAACAACATTGGGGCCTTGGGGATAGATCAAGTATAAGGGGAAGAAGACAAAGAACTTTCTATTTCATTCCTTCTTTCTTTCCAAAATACAACCTGATACCACTTTATAAAGAGAATAACTAATTCTCTAGGTAGTTACAACTGCCATTCTGAACAGATTTTGAGCTCATTTTAAGTATTTTTGGGGTTATTTAAGCTAAAATTTGATAGTTTTTTAACAAGAGATCTATTTTGTGGAGAAATCAATTGAGAAGCCTACTCAAATATTATAGAGCAAGGAAAAAAGAAAGAACCCCCTCTTGTTGTGAGAGGAGAATTTGCTTCGAATATGTCTATATTTTTAGGCCTTATTAACTTACATATTTTACCATTGAGGATATTTTTTAAGAGCCCTTAACCGACCAAGAACCCAACCCGCTTTTGACAAATGCGGAAAAATTGTCTGGTCCGACGCCGTCGGGCGCCACCCCCCAAAACCTACACAAAACCCGCGCGGCGTCCTTCTCTTTCGTCTTCTTCCCCCTTCCCTCGTCGGGAACCAGAGTCTCCGCCGGGCCACCTCCGGCCGGCCGGCGAAGTTGCTGACGGCGACGGCCTCCTTCTCTGTCGCCGTTCTTTTCGAACTTTGAGCGGGTGAATGTGCGATCTTTTCACTCTTCTTGCTTCTCATTCATTCCAGTTGTGCTTGGGAGCTTCGTTTGCCCCGACCTTGTTCTCTTCCCAGTTTTGAAGTGGACTGGTTTTTTTGTGGGGTTTCAAATTCATGTTTACGCAATGTGATGAATTACAGGTGGTTGATGGCTGCTATGATGGAGAATGTGGCTGTGGATGAGATTATGGATGGATGGAGCAGTTTTTGCTTGCAATCGGAGGCTCTTCTCAGGGGTGGTGGGGAAGTTTTTGATGAAATGGGGTTCATTGGCTCTGTTCACGAGCTGTGCAAACACGGCTTGCTTGTGCTTGTTCGGGATCATTTTCTTCACAACTTGGAGGTAAATCGGTTTTAACGACGAATTGGTCTTTTGTTTTTACCTCCCGTATTGTTTTTCCACAATGTTTTCAGAGTTTCCTTTAAACCTTTCTGTCCTCTTTGTTGAATTTTTAAAGTTGGATGTACTGTCATATAATTTGAGTTCATGGACACTTGCCGTGGAATTGCGAATGAGTGGTGATAAGCTATTTACTTGTGGTTGGTTTATCTTGAACCTCTACTTAAGGATATGAGGTAGATAACTTATATACTTAAATGTCTTTTGGTCCTTGATGGTGACTTTGCAATTGGTAGCAATAGGTAGGCAATTCATGGCATACAATGAAAGACCATTGACCTTACATCTAAAATATTTTCAGCTAAAGTTTGGTGCAAATGCAAAATGTTAATAAGATTGTAGTTAGTTTGAGCTCTGTGTCAGCTGTACCAGATTCTGATGTTAGTTGCTGTTTATGAGCGTTTGCACTCTTGGGGAACCTTGGAAAGGTTGATGACAGAAAGTTCTATGAGTGCTTCATTTTTGGTAGTAAAAATATATTGAAAAGTATTAATTCTGTAGCAATAATGCAAAGTTTTGGAGTCATAAAAATGACGAACCTACTGGACTTGAATTATTTACACTTCATTTTTTATGTTGGTTTGCATCAAGAAACAGTGGTGAATCCCTGGATATCATTATTTCTTTTCTTACATTCAAGAAAGGTAATATTGAACTATGGTATTTTAATTGTAGCTGCACTTTGATTTGTAATTTTGGTTATTTGACATTCATTTGTTTTTACTGGTGTGAAAAATCGTCATTTTGTGTGTTTATGCAGAAAAACTTAAAGGAAAATGGTGTTTCACAGTTTTGGCAGCACTTGGATGACTATTTCGATATTGCAGTCAATGACACTGATGAATCTAATGTATGAAAGCAAAATTTTTTATTGTGCACTTCCTCTTTTTGTAAGCTCTTGCTAGCATGTAGTGTTTTTCTATCTGTCATTCTATTTCCCAATTCACTTATTAAGGTGATAAGAAAAGTACTTTTATGGTTTCTATCAATTTTTTGCGATTGGCCTACTTCCATGTTGCCCATCTTGTGTAGTCTGCAGCTTCGCACTAACTGCTAGGTGTTCCAGATTTCGAGCAAGTTGTTAGTTCCATGTTTTGGCATTTGATTGGTATCATGTTCTTTCTTCCAAACTCGTAAGATGCTTTTTTGTTATTGAAATCATGAACAGAGCTGGAGAGATGGATTACAAAGGTCAGTTGAGGAACTATGCATCTTAAAAAGGTATCAGGAGAAATGCTTGACATTGCTGGATCATGCTCTTCAGTCGCATAGCATAAATGCTTCAATTCAGAGCCAAAAAATTGGTGAAGTGCAGGCTTCTCTTTTACCTAAATACCAATTGATGATATCATCAGTATTACTTACAACCCTTCCTCAACATTTTCCAGGTTTTCATGTGTTTCCTACATTTTCCAAATTTCTTATGATTTATATGTTGCTTCCTGATATTATTTATCTGTAATTAATCCAAAAATGTTGACCAACTATAGTTTTTTAGATGAGTTCTGATTGAAATGCATCTATGTGTATTTTATATCTGTATTAAAATGGTAATGTGTATTTTTTTTTTCATCTTGTGAGGACATCTTCCAGGATAATACTGCTATTGATTATATATCCTCATAGTGGTTGACCCTTGAAATTTTAGGCCAATTTTTCTAGAGCTCTTCTTACATGTTTATTTTTTTAAAATTTTAATTATTATTTTTTTTCTAATTCACATAAAGAGTTTCTGTGAAGACCAATCTGCTTATAGGCATCATGTTATTTCTTTTATTCATTAATTTTGGTATGTAGAGATGTTGCATTTATTTTTCAAGAAAGGTCTGGAGGAATTGAGTGAAATGTTGTGTGGAGCTGAAGCAACTTCAACCCATGGCGTATTGATCCAAAGCATAGGCATTGTTGTTCGTGATCTGAGAAGTCTTGGATTTTCATCTATGGCAGAGAATGCTTATGCTTCTGCCATCTTTTATCTACTAAAAGTGAGTTGTTAATGGTAGTATCATGGAATGCATCATATGACCAACAAGTAGCATTGCATTCATTGTGTATTTATTCCTCATATTATTTCTCTTTTCGGTAGGCTAAGGTTCATGATTTTGTTGGTGATGACTACAGAAGTCCTGTTTTAGAATCTGTTAGGAAGTGGATTCAGGTAATAGTTAATACCTATTCAATTTTCTGCATTCTGTTGTCATTGTTAAAAACTCTTCTCTGCAATTGTACAGCACACTGTATGCCCTTATTTTTATCGATTGCTTAATACTTCACAGGATGTTCCTCTCTGGTTCTTATGTTCTCTTCTTTCTTATTTGGGTGAACAAGTCGAAGTTAATGATGACTATGGATCCTCTGACCAAAAATCTCCTCTGGCTTCTTGTCCTTCCTCTTGCTTCCCTGGCATTAATGTTCCTTCTGAAGGGCTGGTCAGATGGCAGCTGCGGCTGGAATATTGTGCTTATGAAACCATTCAAGATTTGAGAATAAGCAAACTTTTTGAAATTATTGTGGATTACCCTGATAGGTATTTTTTCCCTGTGTGTTGTGATAGCTGACAGCTAATTTCTCAGCTTAGACTAGATCATAAATTAAGATCCTTTGATATCTATGAAAGATCGGCTTCATATCAAAATTAGTGATTGACTTCATTAATATTTCATGGAATGTAAAGCTCCCCAGCCATTGAGGATTTGAGACAGTGCCTGGAACATACTGGACAACATTCAAAGCTTGTTGATTCATTTATTTCTGCGCTGCGATATCGCTTACTTACGGCTGGGGCATCAACCAATGACATACTTCACCAATATGTTTCAACTATCAAAGCACTTCGAGCCATAGATCCAACAGGAGTGTTCCTTGAGGCTGTAGGAGAACCAATCAGGGAGTACCTCGGAGGGAGAAAGGATACTATAAAATGCATTGTAACAATGCTTACGGATGGAAGTGGCGGAAATTCTAATGGACCAGGAAATTCAGGGGATAGCCTTCTTGAAGAATTGAACAGAGATTCAGAAAATCAAGAAACGTTGGATTATGATGATGACATCTATACTGATGACAAGCAAGCATGGATCAATTGTCAGCGGTGCTTATTTTTTATGTTTGATCCAGTTTTGTTAAATTTGTACATTCTGAAGTGAGCTTGTTCTTTTCCAGCTGGGAGCCTGATCCAGTTGAGGCAGATTCCCTGAAGGGTGGCAGGAAGAGACGAAAGGTTGACATTCTTGATATGCTTGTTAATATAATTGGTTCAAAGGAGCAACTAGTGAACGAGTACCGGGTTATACTGGCAGAAAAGCTTCTCAACAAATCTGATTATGATATTGACTCAGAAATACGCACCTTGGAACTTCTAAAAGTAGGATAAAATTTTTCAACTTATGTTTTTTTATTTATTGTTGTCGAACCATTTGTTCCATATTGTTCTTTTACTTCCGTCAGTTGCATGATTATGTTTTTTTCAGAAAGTTTGAGTTACGGAAAATGCATTTTGAATTTTTATTATTCTTCCAATTGTTATCTATTCAATAGATTCACTTTGGAGAAAGCAGCATGCAAAGATGTGAAATTATGCTTAATGATTTGATTGACTCCAAGAGAACAAATGGCAACATCAAGGCAACCATAGGAAAGCAATTACAAGGAGGTTTTTTTCTTTTGCAAGAGCTTCTATTATTTTTTTGTTTCTTTACCTTTGGCTTGATATGTTATTCCTGATGCCTTACAAAATGCTTTACCATTGTTTTTTATTCAATCTTCAGTTAATAACATAGATGATGGGATATCACTAGATGTACTTGATGCTACAATCATTTCATCAAGTTTCTGGCCACCAATCCAGGTATCCCTTTATTCTATTCAGTATCAGCAATTGTATAAAGTTCTTGTGATGTTTATGTTCTTCTTTGGTGGTGATTGAACTGTACTACAAATAACAGGCGGAGGCATTGAACATACCTAACAGTGTGGATCAACTTCTTCACGACTTCGCAAAAAGGTTTCATGATATCAAAACTCCTCGGAAGCTAATATGGATGAAAAATCTTGGAACTGTTAAAGTAAGAAGTTTCAGAAGTTTATTTTCAATTACTCCTGTGTTTACCTATTTTTATATTCTTGTTACTAAGACGTTTTTAATTCTTGGAGATGTGGGTGCTCTTTTGCGAGTCTATTGGCTACATTGAGAAGTTTTCTGAAGTTTGACATCCAATGTTATGATTTTATAATTCAGTTGGAATTGGAATTTGAAGATAGGAGTGTGGAGTTCACAGTCAGCCCTATGCATGCAACAATTATAATGCAGTTTCAGGATCAGCCGTGGTAATATCTTATCATCAGAGTTCATATTGTTTTCTATCTCGTTTTGGTGTGAAGAGAAAATTTACTTTTTTCTCTAAGTTGGACTTCAAAGAACCTTGCCGCTGCAATTGGTGTTCCTGTGGACATCCTGAACCGAAAGATTACTTTCTGGGTTAGCAAGGTGTGACTAATCTCTTCTAATAGTCTGTATATATATAAACCAATTTGTATTAATTGTCACATTTGATTTTTTTTTCAAATAACGATTTTTTGGCTAATCTATTGCTGACTTGGGTATAATATCTTATAACATTTTTGCCTTCATCATCTTCACCTTATATTAACTAGGTTGGTGTTTATGGCTTCCACATTTGATTCAATGACACAAAACCCTTTCAAAAGCAAAATAGTAAATTTTGTGTGAGATGGCCTTCTCTATATGACCCATAAAAAAGGTGTTTTTTTTTTTTGCAAAAAACTTCAGACATAAGATTATCTTTTCTTGTTGTTGCCCCTTGTTGCACATCATTTTACTATAAATGTGCATGTATCTATAATCGGTCAAGAAATCATGTGATGTTATGGACTCTCATTCTCTCTTTTTGTATGTGTGTCTATTTTATTTGATTTTATTTTGGTTTAAACAACTTTCTCTTGCATATAAGCCTATGTATCCTTCTGCCCCTCTTTTGCGTCAGGGAAATTAGAGGTTGCTTTATACCTGCAATACTCTCTAATCAACACAAGTTTTTTTGACCCATAAAGGAATGAACTAATTACTACATTGGAAAGATTTCAATCTTATTGTTAATTTATACTTACTTTTTTTGTTATACCTGTTTGATATCTTGGACCCTTGAAGTATCAATTCAATTGTTCAATTTTTAATATCTCACCCTTCAACTGAATATCTTTCTTTAAATTGCTTATCTACTTCTTAGGGTATTCTCGTTGAAGCATTGGGTGCAGATCCTGATGATCATGTTTTTACTATGGTGGATAAGATGGTTGATACAAATAGAATCGGCACTAATGGTAGTAGCTGTGAGGAGGTTCTTGTTGTTGACGAGGGGGAGACTTGTGTAGCCTCTGCTGAGGAACAGCTATGGAAAGAAATGGCAGTTTTTGAGGTTTGTTTAATCTTTTCTCCGAGTGTTCATAATTAAACATGAAATAAGTAAAATAGGGTTTGTATTCTCACAAGGAACTTACTGAAAGAAGGGAATTATATTCAACTGTGCAAGATGCCTCACCATGCATGGCCTGTGATAGAGATGTTACTCTAAGTTTATGCATAGAACCTCATTGAATAATGAGGTAGAATATAATGATCTGATATTTTATAGATAGACTCCCATTTTAAAGATAGACTCTAATTAAACGAGGAGATAGACTATAATAATTTGATTTTTTTCTTTTATTTTGGTATTTTGATTGGTTGGATCTCATACTTTTCATCAGATCACAACTTTTGACTCCCCTTTTATTAATAGAAGTAGATGAGCGTCATATTTGAATGTCTTTCTTATACACTATTGTCTATCACTCCTTCCAGTAAATAAACATTATATTTGGTTGTCTTGCAGAAGTTCATTTTTGGGATGCTTACCAACTTTGGCAGTATGGCATTAGACCGGATCCACAATACACTCAAGGTAATATGCATTCCCCCGAGTCTAATGTGTTGCAGACAAGTATCATGAGCAGCATATTACTTTTGTTTCCCAACTGCCAGTTGGGAGTTAAGAATCTAAAGTACTTCAAGTTTTATATTTTTCTTAATTTAGGTGCTTGAAAGTTCATGAAACTTTTAGTACATAGCATCTTACATATGCTACTTGAGTTTGAAGTTTGAACATTCATGATGTTTGACCTTGAGTGAGGGTTTGTTTACCTATGAAGTATCCAGAAGTGATGGTTACAAGCTGTTCAGGTAACATGGTAACCAAAATTTTTAAAGTTAGGTACACTAAATTTACAGTGTCATAAAAACTGTTCACACTTATCTAGTGTACCTAAAACTTCTCAAAGCCTGCAGCAGTTTTTGTCCTCGAACATGGAAGTGGGTATCTTATATTTTCACTCTGATTAATTTCTGGCAGGATACAGTATTTGTATCATGTTAGGAAGTTGTACAGCTAGGTCATCACACTTTGTAAGCTTGTTTAGTCAAATGATCAAGAATAGTATGATTTTACTCCATTATCACCAGGATAATCTGCCAGTACATAGTATTTATATCATGTTGTGAAGTTGTACAGTGAGATCATCATTCTCTGTAAGCTTGTTTGGTAAAAAGAATGGTATGATTTTACTCCACTGTCACAAAAATAATGGTATATGATATGATCAACCAAAACAAGTACATAATTTGACTCCAATAATCATTGTAATATGTTGCCCTAGATAACAAGGCCTTTTTTGCTTGTGTCAAAAATTATGCAATGAAAACAGTTATGACCATCTAATGCAGATGTTTTGTGCTGAACCCTCCTATGATAAGCCCCTTCAACAGTTGCAAAGCTTTCTTTCTGGTCTCATAGCAGAAGAGAAGTTGGAATTGAGGGACGGAATGTATTTCCTTAAGAAGTAACCTATAAAAGCATGTTTATGGCACCCGAATGGTTATTTCAAAGTTCTGGCTTGAACGTCCTTGAAGTTTCTGAGGTAAGACAGATAATTTTGTTTTCTTTCAGCAGTCAAAATAACACATTTCCATGCACAATATTCATATGAAATACAAGTTTGGCCCAGCCCCCAAACTTTTCTCTCAAAGAAACTTGATGATCATTGTCAGGCATGCATTATTCCTTAAATTATTTTTAGCAAAGAGGAGTATTCATTATTGAAGGATTGCTTTTTTTTCCCTTGTTATGTATCGCTCTTAGTAGTACTCATGGTAGGACTTATCTTGTATTCGCAGATTTCTTGTAGTTCACTATTCTGGAGGTTGTAATTGTTTCATGTTTTTTTCTGAGTCTTCCCCCGTGCCATCACAGATCTTGATGCCTGCAGAGAGAAGATGAGTAAAATCCCATGATATGGTCCTTGCAGATGAGAATTTTAGGGAATTTTGTTCCTGAATGCTGTGGTCTGAGTCTACTTTCCACAGATGTTTTAGTGCTATGTTACTGTACCCCCTTCTTGCCATAAGGGCTAACATCACTCCAATGTAATTGGCTTGAGTGTAACACTGCCGTGCATAAAGGAGTGATTGACATCATATCCACTCAAATGCATCATTTTTGGGGATCTTTTGGGCAATTGGAGTTAACCTTTTGATTGGAAATATCAAACGGGCTCTGGAATGAACTATACATAGACGAAACGTGGTTCAAAGATTTAATTGATCTAAATCGGTGAAAAGGTTGCTCTCATGCCACGTAGACATGAAACTGTATCCTACGATTCATGATTGAATCGATTGATTAATAATTATCGTATGGTTGTTTATCATTATAATATATTTTGGTGATTTACCCAAACATTTGTACATGGTATTAATGATTGCGAATAAAATTTTCAAATAATTGAGTTTCATGATCTGAAATAAAAATAACGTCCGTCCTAGATAATAAAGACGGGTGGTTATTGTGCTGGTGGTGTATCGTGTGTCATCCTTGTGGGTATGAAAACAGTAGTAGAATATATACGTAGAGTAATTGTGTTTCTTTGTCTTTATTTCCTAATTAGACAAGCATATTCGTAAATGAATATTTTTCAACATTTATTGACATTAAGGGAAAAAAGGGATGTGGATGTACAGAACATACCATCATGTTTCGTTTTTTTTTTCTAGAAAAATACAATATTGACGTTCTCTATCTACAACCTTATATAACTACTTATCTCAGATTTTCTGGATCATAACTAATGTTTCTCTTCATTTCATAAGTTAATGATATTTTTTAGTGCTAAAATTAATAGCCCTAGTATTTTTTGGTAGTTATGGGAAGTTAGAATTAGATTTCTATTTTGTGTAATAAAAACAACTATCTCAAATCATTAGTATTATTAATAACCTCCCTAAGAATCATCATTAGTATATTTTATGCGTGTATGGAGACCGTGGGTGATGGATATTGGTACAGCATGATTTTTTTTCCAATGAGCAATTGCTTGTGTACGGATTTGATTACCAGTGCAGGGGGTGAGCCGAGTGGAGGGATGCCCCCAAGGCGCCATTGCCATTAACATCACAAGTTAAACCTACCGACAATAAAAGAACAATGCACACAAGACAAGTTATTTACATAGCGCTATAAGACCCAATTTGAGTTTGTATGCTAGTATACGGTGAGTTAAACTCACAATCTACTATTTTTATGATTTTACAATTTACAATCACAAGTGGATTTTTTGCTGCTTTTAATTTTTTGACTCTAGGTGTTGCACTTCTTCGAAGACTTAAAATTGGATCTTCTGTTGCTCCAATGTAAAAAAATGATGGAGTATCGAGGTTTGTGTGAATCGGAGGACAAAAAGGCGGTTAAATCATCCTGTATGGAAGAGAGTCGAACTGGACCGTCTTTGGTTGGTTTGAGTCAAAAAATATGTTGAATCGGGCTCGCGTTGAAGAGCTGGACTGGGTGGCGTATGCAGATGCTGGGTCGAAGGCGGGTGCGCTGGGTGGTTGCTGACTTGTTGTGTGCCAATAGCTAGGACGGGTAGAAGACGGGTCACGAACAGAATTCGGGTAGTCTGGCACGGTCAGTATTCATGGCAATGGCAAAACGTCGCGACTTCAGGCTCTGTTGCACGAATCGGCCGATTCCGACCGATTTAACTCGGAATCGGAATCGGCCGATTTAAATCGGAATCGGTTTTTTTAATGAAATTACTAAAATACCCTAGGTATGATTTTTATTAAATTATTTAAGCATGGGTAAAATGGTAATTTGGATTTTAAAAACCTAAAATCAAACCCGCTCCCCCATGCCGCCGCCGCTCGTCCGCCCGCCGCCGCCCCGTTTCCGCCCTCCGCCGTGCTCCCCGACTCCGGGCTCGCCGCCGACCGGGCTACCGACCTCGCCGCCGACCTCGCAACGTCACCGCCGAAGTGTGGCCGGACCGAATCGGGCTGTGACGCACGAATCGCCGCGACTCGCCGCCGACTCGCCGCCGCTCCGGGCCGCCTCGCCGCCGGCTGCGGGCCGCTGACTGTTTGTCCGACCGAGCTCGCTCCGACATCGCCGCCGACCGGGCCGGCGGCGGCGGCGGTAAAGAGTGGCATTCTCGTAATTAAAAGTTAACTCGAGTCTAACTCGAGTCAAAAATAATAATTAATTATAAATAATTTTAAAAAAATCTTAAAAAATATTTAAAAATATCAGAAACTATAATATACAGAATAATATCAAAATGACATCAATACCCAATTTTAATATATTTATATTATAAATTGTCAAATTATTATATATGACCGATTAAATTAATTTGAACCGATTCAACTGAACCGATTCTTGGCCGATTCAGACCGATTCCGATTCCGACTCCATGGAAAACCGATTCTGATTCCGATTCCGATTCATGCAACCATGACTTCAGGTAGAGCAAGTGCACTCAATCCACTAAGTAAGCCCGACAGACTTGCTTAGACGGGTGGTGCAACGCCGGAGTTGGAGTTGGAGGCGATGGCGGTGGCGTTTCCGGTAATGGTGGTCGACAGTGATCGCCCAGATTGTTGGGTTTGGTGGAGGGGAGCATGGCCACGGTGGTTCGGTGGCTGGAGGTGGGGGCGCCCGACGAGAAACTTGCCAGAAAACTCTTGGCGATAGTGAATGTCGTCGGGACTTTGTGACCATTTTCCGGCAAACCAATGAGTTTGAAGCGGTAGGGTCTAGTTGTTAGCGATTCTCATTAATACGGGGAGTCGACCGGCAATGGCTGGGTGGCGGGAGGTAGCTTAGCTTGGCCGGTTGAGGGCTTGAAAACTGGTGACTTTCACAGCTAATTCTTTTCTGGCCAAAAGGTTTGAAGCGGTATTTCAGTGACAGGAGGATATTCTGGTAGTAGGGCTAGGTGGAGGATGATAGCTGACGTGATAGAGAGTAGACCGGCGGCAAGGGTATGGCCGGAGACTGTACTGGTCAACAGGAGCACTCTCTCGAAGATGACTTTTAGCAATGCCTTCTCTGTATCAGACCGTCAAGGACAACTCCTATGTGAGGGCTTGGCTTTGACCGGGTGGTGGCCAGGGTGGTTGGAGTTGTTAATATTTGTAATTATGGATATTAATGATATATAGTCTATTGTCATATTCAAAATACTAAAGAAATCTCGTGATACCAAACAAAGGTGACAACTGTTTGTTGTTCTATTGAAGATGAATGGTCTCAAACTATCTCTATAAATAGAGACTCATTTCCTCATTCTAAAAAGAGGATAAGACAAAGAAAAATAGGATCTGACAAAAAAAAAAAGATATAGAGATAAGAAGAGAGATTAATATTATTCACTAGTTTAATATTATACACGTATTGAGAAAGAGAAATCTTGTAATCTCAATAGTATAGGTTGAGTGAGTAATCTTCTTATATATCTCTATATATTTGATGGATGTAATTTTTAATTGAAGTAGTGAATTATTTGTTGTGGTCATGTAGTTTTTGACTCTCAAGAAAGGAAGGCTTTTCACATTGAATCTCTGTTCTTTTGGTTTTGTTTTATTTTATTTCTCAGGCATTATTTTCCCATATCTTGTGTTTGTTATTGTTGATCTCCAACTTGGGGGATTTTTCTCGGCAAATAGTGCCTTCTGTGAGAACTTTCGGTCTCATTCAATCAGATCTTGATTTAAGCGGGAATCATGACAAACACTTCCAAAATGGGGAAGATTGAGAAATTTAATGGAACAAATTATCAATGGTGAAGGATGTAGATTGGGGATCATCTATAGATAAGTAACTACAATAACCTTTTGTAAGTACCAAGCCGGATTTTAATTAACCGTTTGGAATGGTGATGGATGCTTCAGACAAAACCGTGGGCGGTATATTGTAGTAGGAGGCCGTGGTGCATTGTCTAAGAACATGGTGGGTTTGCTTATTGGGATTTGAGTGCATTGTTATCATGGACAATGTAGCTAACACATTCTTCAGAACCCAGTAGAAGAAATCTCTGAGATGGGCAAGGTGGCTGGAGCTATTGGGGTAGGTCAGAGAGTTGGTGAAGGCAGATCTCGAGGACAAGAACTCACATGTATTGGTTAGATGACGAGTTAGTCTATGCTAGTGGGGCTATGTGTCCCTATGGGTAGGTAGACTAAGACGAAAGCTTATGGAGGAGTCCCACAATCCCCAGTGGGTAAGATATCCAGGTAGGGATGGGATGCACATTCTAATGTCTAGGGCATATTATTGGCCGAGAATGGAGATTGATATGAAGTTTTTTTGTTAGATCTTGTTTGGTGGGTCAGCACGATTAGGTGGAGAGAAGGTTAGAGGCTGAGTTGTTGTAGCCACTACCTACACCTTCGAGACCATGGAGCTCGATCTCAATGGACTTGGTGTCCGGATTCCTTAGGGTGAAGGGAATGTCAGCAAGGTTAATGGGTCAGTTTTCTAAGTACTTGTATTCGTAGCAATACCATAGGGGTGCTCAGCCGAGACTGCTACCAAATGGTTCTTTAGGAAAGTGGGGAAGTATTGTGTCCCCTACCGACATTGTTATAGCTAACCATTTTTAGTCTGATGGGCAGACTGAGAGGGCGAATGCATTGAGGTATTTGGTCATAGCCAACCAAAGGAACTGGTTGGAACTTTTTGAGGCGACACAGTTTTGTTATAAACTGCATCGTTATTCAGCTACGAGGCTTAGTCCTTTTAAAGTTGCTACGAGCTACCAACCTCTTACACCACTAGAGGTTGCTCTCCAGGGAGGTGGAGTACGGGGTCTAGTTGCAAACAAGTTTGCCAGGGATAGGCAAGAACTGTGTAAGGAGGTAGTGGATTCATTGGCCGAGGCAATGAGCAGAATAAAGAGATGTGTTGACTCGAGGGCATTGACATTCAGCTGGGGGACAAAGTAAAGCTGAAGCTCACGCCATTAATTTGGGAGAAAATCAGACGTACCGAGGTGTATAGAGTAATGGTGCGAAAGTACAATGGTCCTTGTAAGGTGGAGAAAGAATAGGGGTATAAGCTTCACCCATTTTCATGTTAATTTTCTTGAACCTTTCCATGAGGGTTTGGTCAATCTGAGGAGAGCTTGTCCGAAGAGAGCTCCCCCTAACGCCCGACAATAATTTGGAAAAAAGTGAGGGAGGATTTTGGAGTATAGGCACATCAGCCTGGGGACTTCAAAAGAATAGATAGAGTGTCTTATCAAGTGGAAAGGGGTATTGAAAAGCGAGGCTAGTTGGGAAAAGGAGAAGGACTTGTGGCAATTGGAGAGCAAGGTCAAGAAGTGTTGTGGAGGACTTAACCCTTTGATGAAGACATCAAGTCTCATTAGTGGGGGAGGACTCTTATAGGTCTAGTCTGAGGGATGAGACAAGGCTAGGTTTTGATGGTTGTTCCTAGTGATCTCGTGTTCTTGGCAAATAGTCGGTGCTATCCGAGTGGTGGAAACAACTTACCAGTGTCAATCTATGTTAGAGTTGTAGGCAAAGATCAAACAGTGGTGCATGGAGCATGTCAGGTGACTGAGATGTACTAGCGAGCTCTAGGATTTGGAACGAGTAGAGTACCGGTACTTGATAGGGCGTATTGGCATTATGATCGGTAATGAGTACTGAGCATGTCAGTATTTGGGCAGGAGGAAACCTTGGAGACATGACGGGTTCTAGGTAGTAATTCGAGGGGTGTGATGACTGAACACTGGGGCAAGTAGCAATGAGCGCATATCATCGGATCGAGGTTGATGACCGAGCTTACTGATATAAATATTGGGCGTGCCGAGATGAGCAACGTAGCGGTATGTGGGCACGCACAGGTGCGTGGACATGACCGAGCAAATTACCAGGATCACTGTATTTGGGTTGAGTTGCCGAGTAGTGTTGCAATGTCGCTATTTGAAGCTTGCAGTTTGCTGGAAGTACCGAGAGAGGGGACTGTTGGCCGAGATTGGTTGGGTCGAACTAGGAGGGTGCGACCATGCAGCCAGCATGCGCCGAAGGATATGTTTGAGTGGATTTGTCGATAAGGATGATGATGGTCTTGATAGTTATCAAGATCAATCCTTAGCCAACGGTGGAGGTTGGTTGCAACTAACTCCAAAAGATATGCATGATCGACATGGAGATAAGCCTCATCTATGTGGAGTTGAGGATGCCAATGTTAGATGTAAGTTTGTTGGAGGCATGCATGAGATCTGCTTGGAGTTGTCAGATAAACACACACTGATGTCTATAAGGGGGATGTCCTCTTGTGTAGAAAGCACCAGAGAATACTTACACTAACATGCAGGTGAAGGACTTATGCAATGAATAAGTGGATGAAGAATCAGGACTGGTGTGTTCCAATCGGACTTTAAGTGGGAGATTGTTAATATTTGTAATTATGAATATTAATGATATGTAGCATATTATCATACTAAGAATACTAAAGAATCTCGAAATAACAAACCAAGGTGACTGTTTATTAATCCATAAAAGATGAAGGGCCTCAAACCATCTCTATAAACAAATACTCATTTGCCTCATTCTAAAAAAAGGACAAGATAATAGAAGACAGGATGGGACACAAATAAAAAAGGGATATAGAGATAAGATGGATTAATATTATTTATTAGTTTAATCTTATACATATATTAAGAAAGAAAAATCTTATAATCTCAATAATATAGGTTGAGTGAGTATTTTTCTTGTACATCTCTATATATTTTATGGCTGTAATTTTTGGTTGAAGTAGTGAATTATTTGTTGTGATCCCGTGATTTTTGACTCTCGAGAAATGAGGGTTTTCCACGTTAAATCTGTGTTTTTTTTGTTTTGTTTTATTTTATTTCTCAAACATTATTTTTTCATATATTATGTTCGCTATTGCTAATCTCTAACTTTGGGGATTTTTCTCAAAAGGAGTGGCTCCTCTGGCAAGGACTGTGGGAGGAACGGCGAGTGGTAGGTTGACAAACGCCGAGCAAGAGGTAGGGACTATGTTCTGAATTTTCTGTAAAGGTGTAGGGGGCTATTTAAAGAGAACACCTTAAGGTTGCTCCACAAATCATGGCAAAATTAAAATTAATCACTCATATGCTATTATCTCCTACCTTTCATATCTTCCTCCCCCATCGTGCAACCACCAAAGACTCTGTCTAAAGTAACATATGCGGGCAACTGGGTCTGGACTTGAACTTGACTTTGATTCAGGTGTCTGTGAGACGTCAGGTCAAACAACAGTCAATAATAAAGATGGAAGAATGAACTTCAAGATAAAAATATCAGAATTTATACAAACCGAGAAAAAAGTGTGACTCTGTAAACACTTTGAAAAATCATAGTCAATGAGTATACTTTTTTCTAAGAAGACAAGTCCTCAAGCTCCTTTTCTAAGAAGTACATCTTTTTGAAGACAGATCTTATAATAGTACCCATTCTCAAAGAGTTGCACCAATGAAAACCAAGGTGATAGCAAATCTGGAGAAATATTTCAGTTAACTATTATATATAACTAACCAAAATGCTCGGGCAATACACAGGGTATAATAATCAATAGAGATATAAGATAAAAAAATATTAGACAACCATCTTCGTAAAAAATATTTTAATGGATGGTCATTGAATTGTTAAAATAATATAAAAATGATGATAATAAAATAAAAATATATTATCACATGATTAAATAAAAATAATTTAATAAAAAACACATGAGAAATAAAAGAACAAAGTTTTTTTAACTTTAATAAGAGCAAATATATAGTTTTAAAAAAAGGATTTATAGGATAGTTTTTTATTTAAAAGATCAAAATTTATAAGATAAATTTCAGATGGAAAAAATGCAACCCTTTAAATATATCTCTTCAATTTAAAGAATCACAATTTTAAAAATGTACCTTTTTATTCTGATATAAACCCATAAGAATACTCCTTTTAAAGAAAGCACAATTTTATAAGGCGATATGTCCTATACGAGTATCATTTTTCTAAAGAGTTACACCTCTTCAGAAGTAAGGACAGAAGAGAACTCCTTTAGAGTAAATTTGGGAAATTTTTTTTCCCCTATTATACTTACGCCTTAGATTAAGTATTAGATATGTAGTAGAAATAGTTGAATGAAAACGTAAAACCAAATAAATAGATCTAAATGACATATTACCATGCTTTAATAATCATAAATTCATAACTTTAAAAGGAGGGGTATATAAAAATTCTTTACAATTTTTAACGTGTAAGAATAAAAAAATTTTAAGGTTCAGAGTAAACCATGTTGTGAAGATAAACCAAGTGGTATTTTATTCAATTATAATATTTTAATTTTTAAATCATTATAAAATATAAAGGCATTAAATACAATTTAGATATTAAAAGTTGTATATAAATTTGATATACTTTTCATGCTTAAGAGGGGAAGCAAAGAGGAAAAATGTAAAATTGAAGTTATTGGAAGGTACAGGAGGAACACTTTGACTCCTAGAATACATGCTCTCAGTTAAAACATCAAGCAGTTGAGAAGTGAGATATATGGTTATGTAATATAAATGGCGATCACACATCTAGAAAACTGCATGAAAAATACAATAATTGAATGTTAAACTTCGAGGTTAGACTTGGATGTTTGATTGAAGATTTTTAAAAAAACGTTCGTTGAAGGAATGAAATGCAAGGATGGTAAAGAAGCATTATACTTAAATTGATTTTTAAGAAAGATATAAAGGATAAACCACATGAAATAGAAACAAGGTGATTTTTTCTTACAAAAAGGGAAAACGAGGTTCCATCAGAAATTGATTAGCTTTTTTATAATCTAATTTAATTAATTAATTAATCAAAATGCAATTACAATGCGAAGTCACACGGGAACATTTGGACCTCCACGCTACCCTGCTAAACAACATAACTATCCAGCCATCCGAAGATAAACGATGGAGGACGCTATCCTGTAAACAGCAGAACTACAATGGGACTTGAGCCTTTCTCAATCATGTTTTTATTTTTTTCTTAAAAAATACTAACAGTAATATAAAGATTTTTTTCCCTCAAACTGGGCAGCTTATTACAATGTTTTCATTGGTGAAGCCATTAGATTAAGGAAATGGATTTCAAGGGTCCAGGTGTTTGTGAATAATGTAATAGCAGGAACAGTAAAACGCGAAAGGTCGGAGGATCTAGATTTGCATATGTAAAGGTTTCAAAGAATTGAAGCCCTGGTAGCCGTTACTGATCTTGCGTGACAAACAAACATGCAAGTTTTTTGTATTTAAGTTTAAGCTGTCCTATGATCAAAGTTTCTTGGCTTGTTATCCATATGATCATCAAATTTCTCCTGTAACAACCTAAGCAGCATAATGTGTAAGATTGTTATTCACTTAATCATCTCTGATTACGTGCCTTGTTTTTTAGAAAAGTGAGTTGTCAGTTTTAAAATTATTAAAAAGACTCCACATGATTAGTTTGCCATAAACATTGTAGAGTCTAGCCAAATTGTTAAGAACTATGAGCTTAATTCATTCTGATACCTACCCAAGTTTAAAAAAGTGACCAGAAAATATTTCACTTCTATACATTAAGCACTTCTACAGAAGATGAAGGTAGAAACCTTACCACCAGTGTAAAACGAGTCTCTACTACTTTTCTGCCTCGAGGGTTTGTTGGCTTGTGCACATTTTTGGGATCTTTCATGGTGCTGTAAGCCCCAGCAGTATTCTGTTTAACCTATACTCCGGCATTTTTTTCCAACCAGCTTCTTTCCAGACTGTTTAAAATCATATTCAGATGACACCTGCATCTATCTCCAACATTATAAGAGAAAGATCAGTGCACAAACTTCTTGCTCTGTTAAAAAGATTTCTTGGGTCAGGTTAGTTTCTTCTATGCAAGCGATTTCTTTCCTGGCTATATTCAGTCTTCGATGCTGTTATTTCCTTGCTCCTACCTTCTCAGAATAAATGAGGAACTATGCCTGGTTGAAAACTGAGTTAAAATTACCTCGTTATAAATCCTGCGAGTTGATATCTGATGACGCACTGATGGACAGAATTCAATGACACATTCTTTCCATTTTCCTCTTCCACCACTTTGTTTTTGCTATCAACTATGTCCTTTCTGGGCCATAAATCAGTCCTATCTTTGTGATGTCATCCTTGTTAAGCGCCTGCTGAGCGATTTGCCTAATGTGTTACTGTCAAAACTTTTGGTCTGACCAATTTCAACGGTTGCGGGCGAGAGTTCTTTGCATTCTAGTTGTAAATCTTTCCACAGACGATTGCATAAATCCAAAGAGGATCCATGTGCATGAACCTAGAACCTCATCTCCTTGTCCACATCCTCTTTTTCTTTTACCACCTTGTTATCTTTCTTGCGCTCCTAAACATACAGAAACACTAAACATGATAAAAACTTTTTTATCTAAAACTTTTTGATGCCAACCTCATCTCCATTTTCCAGGCTAAGGAAGAACTATATGGCATCTTGTCCACACATAGAACCAACAAAATGTTCTTAGTTGCAAATGCCAACCGTACTACTTTCTAAATTAGCTGATGAAAATGCCAACCTCATGAAGGAGCCTGGGCACGTTAAATGAATGACCGAGGTCAATGTCCAACAGTAGTCCACCAAATTCTGGGGTTTGTTTTGAAACGTCTGCAGGTGTTGCCCGTCCCAGCAAGCTTCCAGCTGCAGCTCATCAGCCCCGTGTCCCCATTCAAGCTTCGTGACATAAAATCCGTTGCACACATCTTGGCCTACTTTTCAGAAACTGCCAAGGAATCTCCTTCGAGGCTTCTTCATTCGGTTTTTATTGTCTTGAATTGTGATCCCGTAAAGGCCTTCAAAATTTCAAGGGTGAAAACATAGAGCAAAAAAATCTAACAATTACCCATTACTTTCTAGTAATTATGACTGCTTATTTGCTTTCAAAAAAATTTATGGCTGCTTATTGATTGGTATAACTGGGTGTAGTTCATGAGGCTGGTGAAGATCTTTGGATTGGAACAAGCACGAAGCTACTGAGGATATTCTTTATCTAGCAGCCACAAGCTGCCACTTCTCTTTCTTTTACTTTTTAAAAAGAATTACATAAATCACCATTGTCTTGAACAGCACCCAACATGCACGGTAAAAACAGTCATTTAATCATTCAAAGCTCCTCCAACCAAGATCTACCACGTAAGTACGTGGGATTTGGAATGAATGAATGAAGAATCCTCCCTAACCAGGGAAGGGGATGAGATCAATGGACTAAAAACTGGCAACGGAAGAAGACCATGTAATTGAGCTGGCTGGATAAGGACCAGCCCATTGAGCACTTATATTTTTCCATCTCAAGAAGTCTTCTCGTTCTTAGTCACGTTGCCAGACGTCCACCAAAGAAGTGGTCTGATAGCAACCTAGAACAACTAAAGAAGACAAGAGCCATGCGCGTAAAATTTTTTAATAATGTTAATCTCCCACTAATCCATGGTTTACATCATCTTGTCTTGTTGCTAATCCCCAGGTTATCACATTCCATAAGACGACAAGAAAGTGCAAGCATAAAATGGCCTCATCTCTCCATTCAAACATTTCAAGTTCCTAGCCTTTGATCTCCTCCCTTGACATCTTCTCATAGCCAAGACAGCACATAGGTAATATCTTCACGAGCTTGTGATTAAGGATCAGAGGGTGTCCGACTTCATGACCATACTTGAAGGCTATGATCTCCCTCCTGGCTTCCGATTCCATCCTACTGATGAAGAGTTGATTGTTCACTACCTGAACAACCAGACCAAGTCGAGGTCATGCCCCGTTCCGATAATCCCAGAGGTCGATATCTATAAGTTCGATCCATGGGAATTACCTGGTCTGTATTAATTCGGCTTTAGTTCACGATAAGAGTTCTTGATAAGCTCGTCTAGGCTTAAAACTGCGTTATAGTATAACCATAGCTCTGATATTGGACACTCCTTTGATCTGAATTTGACAGCAAAATCGCAATTCGGAGAGAAGGAATGGTACTTCTTTAGTCCAAGAGATCGCAAGTACCCAAATGGTGCAAGGCCAAACAGAGCAACCACCTCAGGTTACTGGAAAGCCACGGGCACAGACAAGGCCATCTACAGCGGCTCCAAGTATGTGGGAGTGAAGAAGGCCCTTGTCTTCTACAAGGGCCGCCCACCCAAGGGAATCAAGACCGATTGGATCATGCATGAGTATAGGCTGGGAAGCTCTTCACCACAGCAAAAGAGAAGTGATGGGTCAATGAGGGTAAGTTATAGTTTAGCTTCTAACATTAAGTTCACGAGATCTTTAATTGCTTTAACCAAACATGCACACGTTCTTTGTTCCAGTTGGATGAGTGGGTACTGTGTAGAATCTACAAGAAGAAGCAATTGGGAAGGCCAGACCTAGATTCAAGTGAGAGCCCAGGATATTCCATGCCAAGTTTAGTGATCAAAGGCGAGAACAGAGATGGACAAAACCTGCCCAGGCCGATATCACTTTCCAGCTTGTTAGATGTAGATTTTTCCACCATGTCTTACATATTGAACGATGATTTATTCGGTTCTGTGAATGGTGCTCAAACTGGAGCATACATCAATACTGGAGGCGGCGGAGGTAGCACAGACAAAATCCAATCCCAAATTATGGAACAAGCGCACTTCAACTACAATATGAATCCGAATTTGCTTTACCCCCAAAGGAACTTCTCATAGAAACGTAGTTTCTTCAGAGGAAGAAGATAAGACAAGAGGAACTGGGAATTGTTTATAGGTGTGGTGAAGTTCCTCTAGTTTGACTTGAATTTCTTGTGTAGATTAGTGTGAACTCTGAAATGAAAATTTTTTACCAACTTTTACACCTTGAAATAGTAATGATCAAAGCCATCTTGAAGCTCTGATGAGATAGAATCTTGTTTGTTTCTATGGGAAAGATGACATGCTAATAAACAAACATAATTAGCACAAACTTGATAACAGTAAGGTAGCGGGCAAGGAAGATCTCAAGCTTTCCTTTGTTGACTAAAAATAAAAATGTATGTAGTTCAATAATCATTAATCTTGACTAATTCACCCTTAGCTTGTTTGAAAGGGAAGGATTACTACGTACCCTCTTGTATCCTGTTAATTTGCTCTAAGAGTTCATAATACAAAGAGATGAAAAGTGAGGATGAATTTGTAGATTCTCTCAACTAATTAGTCCTTTTAAAAGACATTATAACCAAATGAATTTGTAGATCAAACGATACTCAAGACGACCCAGGTTAATATGAATGGCATGATAGCCGATCATATGAACGTAAGCCTAGTATAATTGTGCAGTTAAAGGGTGATTAAAATAGTGGGTAACCGTGGCAATTATCTTTTTCTTTAATCCAATACCAACCGTGTACTAAGTTGAAATCTGGTATAATTTTGGGCCAACATACTTCGTTAATAGTCATATACCCGGTTTTCAAATCTTTTAATTATTATATTACAAGGTTTTTTCCCTAAATAATTACATTATTTATTAATTTGACTGGCTGTACAAATAAATTGGTTTGTTCGTCATTTATGTTTGTATTCAAGGAAACCCAATTCCGCAAAGAATTAATTAAATAGTTACCCTAAATAAAATTAACTATATATTTTACATGACAGACGACCAGTACGTACGCACCCAACATTCACATTCGTGGATCATAAATCAAGTTAGGTCATACCAAGTAGATTAATGTATAGTGCTATGATATGTTTAAGATAATCAAGTGAGCATGAAAATGTGGGGGGATGTATAATGAATAATTTTGTGGGTATTGGTTACTTTATTTCTAGATCTGAGAGGACGGAGACTAATCATGTTTAAGATGAATGGGATGTTCAATGCTTGATGTGGATAAAATGCCAATAGATAATTTGATAATTTTAAAACTCTGTGCTGCATTGACTTTTTATCTAAACTCCATGAATGATTCTCGGTTGACTGATTGACACCTTCGGACATCTTAATTTGATCCAAACATTCCGGTAACGCTATCATTTATAAGTAAAATTAAATTTTCGTAATATATATTGAGCTCCTCGTGGGCGGCTTTGAGCTGTAGATATGTACAATGCATATACATTGACAGCTTACAACTGGTACAAGTTAAAAAGCGCAAGTACAAGGACCACACGTAGGGTTGGCCAAATTTATGGGCAACATGAAAGTGAATGTTAAGATCAATAGAGCATATGTTGTTCATGGTGTTGGGCATTGCGTTTCACGGTCCAGGAACGTTGAACTGCATGCCTCCATTGCCGTTTCACAATGTTAAATTTAAGCCTGTGCACGTTTACCTTCGTTTCAAAGTTGCAATCTGTGACTCCTACCATCTAATCGGTTATTTGTTGTATCATGTGGCCCTTCTGAACCATTAATATATATATATATATATATATATATATATATATATATATATATCGTTATTAGAACTAACTAATACGGGTCTTGTTGTACTAATTAATTATTTTTGTATTTATTTTTGTTTAATTTCCAAAGCATATAATAATGTTTTGACATTTGCCTTTAGATGTTATATATACTATTACTAGTACTTGGCAAGATGTTGCGTTATGCATGACTAATATTAAAAATAGATTCGAATTTTATATATAACTCTTATTAAATAATTTGATATCTATTGACATAGACTCTAATTTCAAAAATATATTTTTATAATTTAAGTGAAGAGATAACCTATAATAACATGATTTATTTTATTATATTTTAATTGATTAAATCTCTTAGTTTTTATTAGAGATTGACTTTTAATTACTCTTTTATTAATAAAAAAGATATATGTCTCGACTCATACCTCAAATTACGAAAAGTCAAACACGAGATTTTATTTTATGATAAAAAGGCATTTATAACGTTTTTCAATCTTGGTGACCTAATCTTCTTAGGGCTAATCATGATGTTTCCCAGAAATGAATGATAGATTTCAGAGATTTAAAGTAATTGTTTTGCATATACAAGATATTAAAATTATTTGTATACTTCTATAACTATTATTAATGAACAGTCGAAAGCTAGAGCGGCTAATTATCATTTTCGTTCAATATCCACGAACTTGTTCCATTTTTCAACTCTCCGAGCACCGCATCTCTGTGCTCCGAAAAGTCAAATGTTAAGATCATAAAAAGCCCAGCCTGTACTGGGCTTTCTTAATGGACCCGATAAGCCATCTGTTAACCAGCTAACACAATGGGCGGCCCACCAAGTGTTATTGTTTGAGAAATTTGTACAGTTAGGTTTGCTCATAGCAGGCCCATATATAAGGGGTTTGAATTGTTGCTAAGAAACAGTGTGGCCCCAAACTGGCCTAGTTAAAAATAATAAGGTGCACGAATTAATTAATGATGTATAATGTCACAGTAAGACAGTACACTACGTGTCGCACCCTTGTATATCCTAGCAACAAGTGGCGTGGGTCGCCTATCTCAATTCTTAATTTTCAGGTAATAACATCCAACAATATAAATCAACTGTGTACGTACTACACATTTACTACTAGTATCATAAAAGATTCTTATTTCATCTTAATCATAGAAGCGACCTCAAACTTGCCAATCAATCAAGTAATATGATAAATACATTGCATATTTTGAAAAAGAAAACATGAGAAATGATGAAAAGAAATTGAAAAAAAAATTGTACCAAAAAGAAGTGGTATAGGCAGCATTTGTCCTATATGTGCGAATCCAATTCGGGCGGGATCTTTACCCGGAGTAGAAAATAAACCTAAAAAGAATTGAGGGGACCCATTCAGGAACAAGAAAATAACATTGTGATTTGAATCTCAAATGTGACAATACATCAATGAGAGGTTAATTCGATAAGTTCAATGAATTCTTTTTTTATAGGTTAAAAAGAAGTAATTGGAAACTTATTCATCTTTCTTTAAAAATCGGGGAAAAGCCCTCTTTAGCTCGGTTTTCTTTCCTTAGTATGAGATTGGTGATACATACACCACGCAAGTTCCCGATGCCGATTGTTCAATGAAGAAGCCCCAACAGACAACCAGCGGGAATCAATTCCCACTGAGACAAGTGTTGGGCCAACTGCCCAATTGAATCCACGAGAAAGGTTTAGTCCACGAACAACCTAATTTATACATGTATACAGAGAGAGAGAGAGAGAGAGAGAGCTAGCTTAGAATTATTTGAGAAAAAAATTAACAAGTGGAAAACATTCATAAGTTGGTGAGGACCTCTGGGTACTAAGAAACCATCAAAAGATGGGCCACTAATGACTCATTAAGGAGTTGATCCAACAAACCTTATCATCCAGATTGACGAGCGACGAAATTAGTAACAAGTGTAGTTGTATAGGCCTCAATGAGTTGGCGTTTAGATGGCCTAACGTCTTGTCTGGTAGCTGCTTATCAATTATTGCTTGACACTAAAGTCAATTTCTAGATACTGCAAACAATTAGTATCCTTTCGCCCCCCCACCCCCTCCTCCCTAAAAGGGAATTAGTCATTTAATTTGGTTAAAGAAAAGGTAAATTCAAGGTCTTGTAATTGCTTTTTTCACTCACAAATCAAAATTAACAAAAGATCGATTTAACATATTTAGTTAAGCTAAGTTTATGCCTCGATTCGGGCAACTCGATTTGATTAGTAAACTAGCACGGCTAAAATAAATATTATTTTCTATTGAAGTTAAGTACGAAGTCAGAATTAGAATTATTAGATAAAATGAGGGAACAGAACGTTTTTAATAGTTTAGACACTTTTCTTTAAAGTTTTTAGAAGGATGAAATTTATCCATCTATCTATATCTATATTTATCTATTTGTTTATATCTTCTATATCTATATCTATGTCTTCTATATCTATTAATATAATAAGAGAGCAATTTTTAACAACTGTCAATTTAAAGAGGGATAAGCAAATGTCTCATTTTGATCCGATAATTATATATATATATATATATATATATATATATAATAAGATAAATCTATTTCAGAAGATAAGTATATTTGATCAAATCTTAAATATATAGATATTTTGTAATCACCGGAAAATAAAATCTAATCTTATAGATACTATTTCATATCAATTTACTTAATGTTGTTATTTTGGGAATTAATTAATTAAATAAATTACAAACATGATAAACAATAGTGGTAAACCACCAATAATCTTTTGATGACAAATTGACATTGTTTTGTTATTGTGACAACAAAATTGGCCATCGAAAAACCGTCGAAAATTTTAGTATCATATTTTTCCAAGCTTGCCATTAATTAACATCAAATATATTGGGAGTCAATTTAATTTGTCATTGAATTAACGCTGATATTTAGTGCTTTTCGCTTTACTCTATTGTGGTTTATTTTATTGGTGCAAGAAGAGTTAAGTGGTGTTTTATTGGATTTTACTTACTCAGGTTATTTAGCAAATAATTTCTCGAATTAATAACCCTCGAGGATGGGATATATCAAGTCTGATTTTAAAAATAAGATTCACCACAAGTTTTCTTCAGACCTATTATATAAAACCCCTTCTCAAGCTTTTATATATATATAAATTTTTTAAGTTTTTAATGAGACGATAGATGGTGAAATGGACTCACACGTACCATGATCATGTACATGTGTCAATTATATCGGGCTCTAGATCAGTGAGAGAGTTATTCTATTCCCGAGAGATATTGACAAACTCTAGTTTTGAGTTTCATACGACCGAAGAAATGTGGAGGTTAAAAGGGTGTTGAAGGTGACTACATAAAAGTACTCATTTTTTGTGCTTAAGGCCATGAGATATGTAGAAGATATGAGAGGGTTTCTGATATACCGGTAGTCCCAATGGATCAAAAAATGGAAAAAATGCCGAGAGTGGCATCAATAGATCAGTTAGATCATAATGTTATCCGGTTTGTAGTTCAGTGGCTCCCCTATACTTGTCCTTATGAGAGTTCAATAAAAGATATATGTAGTTTTATTTAAAATGAGAGTCAGCTCTCATTTGTCAAATTATTATAGTTATTTTTGGACCAACAACACTCTTTACTGATGTATTTTTATTATATGTGTAGGTGATGAACATGATATGGATGTGTCAACATTGATGGAAGAGCAGAGATGTCTCTTGTACACACATATTAGACGATAAAATATTTAATATTTTTACTTATAATATTGTGATAGTAAAACTGATGTAATGGCATGCTGTATATATTGTTAATAAAACTAATATCAATGACATGATGTGAATTTTATTTAATAGATATGTTTAAATGATAAATATAATTAATAGATGGGTCAAAACTCAGTGTGAACGGCTAAATGTGAATGAGCATGAACAAATAGGTCAAGACTCAACTCAATAATGTCGGTTGGAATATAAATTAGCGGTTGAGTCAAGATCCAACTTAAAATTGATTATTGTGTAAATGAATAAAATTATTGTGTGCACGTGGGCACGTCATGGTGATAAATTTTAACCACGGATCCATGCCCCTATTTTATGTGACAATCCATTATCAGTGCCACTGAGATTTGACATCGTAATTTTTAGTGACAAATTGTTACTACACTATTATTGAATTAATTAGATGCAAAATTTTCTATCATTAAAAATTTTGGTGGCAAATTCGGTGAAAAAATTTTGGTGGTAAATTCGGTGAGCACCACCTTGTTGTCATGGAATTTTAAGTCTTTTGTCACCAAAATTATTTGTGACAAAGGGGTTTACCACTAATGAAACATGAAAAAATTAATCTTTTAGATTTTTACAATATATTATATATTATTATTATTTTCGAAAATTTTAATTAATTAAATTAGAAATGTGACAAAGCTAAAAAATGTTTCATAAACTATTGTTATTTTCAGAATTGTTTAATTAAATTAATTACAAACATGATAAAGATAAAAAAATTAATCTTTTGTGATAAAGATGAAAAAAGAGTTGATATATGCATATTTAAATCTTTTAGATACTTGTTTCAAATCCTATTAATTGTTATTGTTATTTGCGGAATTATTTGATTTAATAAATTACAAACAAGATAAAAATGGAAAAATTAATGTCTTAGGTTTTTACAATATCTGATTAATATTACTATTTCGGAATTTTTGATTAATTAAATTATAAATGTGATAAAGATGGAAAAATTAATCTTTTTGATTTTTACAAATTTTATTAATATTAATATTTTCTGAATTTTAAATTAATTAAATTAGAAATGTGATAAAGATGAAAAAGAGTTAAGAAACTATTGTTATTTTCGGAATTATTTAATTAAATAAATTACAAGCATGATGAAGATGGAAAAAATTAATATTTTTTATTGTACAATATCTATTATTATTATTATCATTATTATTTTCGGAATTTTAAATTAATTAAATTAGAAATGTGATAGAGATGAAAAAGGGTTGATAAACCATTGTTATTTTCGAAATTGTTTAATTAAATAATTTACAAACGTGAGAAAGATGAAAAATTAATCTTTTAAAAATATTATTAAAATTACTAATTTTGGAATTTTAGTTAATTAAATTAGAAATGTGATAAAGATGAAACAAATAGTTGACAAACACATATTTAATATTATCATATTTGTAGTAAAATTTTAATTAATTAAATTAAAAATAGTAGAAATTTAATTAAGATGGAAATTGTTAAATGCGTGAATATTTATAATTAGAATATAATAATTTTTAAAAAGTACAATAAATAAAAAGGTAACAAAAAAAGAAAAAATCACGCGATCCTGTATGAAGCGTGGGTGTGTACCTTGTTTAATTAATTTGATGACATCTCAAAGAACTTGTGCAATGTACGTGAAGCCTTTTGTTTTCAAAACAAAACTAATAAAAAAATATAAACCCGAACTATTAAAGAACTAGTGGACCCGCTGTCATTCAATAATGCACCTGCCCACCGACCACGGGCCATTACATTTAGATAAGTTTCTTTTTTATACATCAGAATCAACACAAGTTAATTAAGCTTTCCCATGAGGTGATACTAAACATAAATCCAAGTGAAATCCATGGCTCAAGAAAAACAAAGGCGAAGGAGCATGATGATCAAAATCATATATATAATTGAATTATAAAAACTAGGCATGGTGTCATTCCCTGACCTATACCGAATTAATTTTAATTTTATAAATAATTTTTATTAAATAATAATATAAATTATAATAATTTAATATCTTAGATATAAAATTTGATTGATCTAGATAAATTTTTCTTATTATAAAATTAGAAATTGTGGTAGGTAAGTTTGGAGTTGTGACCTTCTAAAATAAAAAAAATATTTTTATTATTTTTAAAAAATTTGTGATTAGCGAGATTTGAACACGTTATTTTTGAAAGATGTATTTTTATTGTATTTTTTAAATTATTCTTATATTTTGATTAGTTGATTTTTTAATTTTAGATCAATCTTGAGTTATTCATTTATTAATATGAAAGTAGATTAGATGCACAAGATACTCAGAATAAAAAAAAACTATTCTGACTTTCTTTGGATTCAGATCTCAAGCATTTGAGAAATGTGCCCACTTATTATCTTCTTCCTCACGCCAATATGAATTAATCAAAAGTTCAATAAAATGTGACGGCATTGTATAAATTAATTTATTAAAAAATATTAAAATACTTTTTTTATTAAATATTTTAAGAAGAATAAAAGTTTGTTGTATTAATTATATATTTTTGTATATATCACATATATTTTAAATTTTAATACAAATGAATATGATATTATTGTTAAAAAATTAATTTTGTGATTTAATAGACTCAATTTTTGTTTGAATCTTTATTTTATTATTAGTTAGAAGATTTACCATTATTTTTGGATATTAATTATTTATTAAAATATTAATTTTTTTACTTTGAATCTTAATTTTATTATTAGCTAATTTTTTTCAATTTTGTTATTAATCAAAAAAATTACTGTTATTTTTAGAGACAAGTTAATGGTGGAGAGTTTAAAATTAAAGTGGTGTAAGAAATCTTATATGCTTTAAAATACAAGATGGATAGATTTTTGGAGATAGTTTATTGGTGATAAACTTAAAAATAAGGTGGTGTAAAACTTTTTATGCTTTAGAAAAGGAAGGTAGATACAACCCCGCTTAGATTTTCTTTTCTTTTTTGGTCTTGATAAAAAATTTTCTCATTGTTTTGGAAAAAAAAAACATGACCTTAAAAGGAGAGCTTGCACTCTTGACATAATAACGGTGGTGAATAGGGGCATTGCAAATAACCGTGATTTTTTAAAATATAAGTATAAAAGTTTATTAACCGCCGTTTATAAAGTATGTTGATAATATTGTTTTTACTAACTGTATATTAATAATAATAATATTATTATTATTATTTTAAAATGGACCTTGTAAAAAAAATAATTGTAATAATAAACATGCTTTATATCCGGAAAAGAAAATCTTGTGTCTGCCAATAAATCTCCCCAGAGAGACAAAAGTGATCCCGGCAGCAGCACAACTCCTCTCTCTGATCACGACCACCACCCACACCACCATGGACTTCTTCGGAGGCGATCATCACCGCCACCACCACCGCCGCGACGGCAACGACGACGACCGTCGCGACGGCAACGACGACGACCGCCGCGAGGACCCCTTCCACCATCGCCCCCACCCCCACCCGACCAGTTCTACGCCCCTCCTCCGGCGCCGGCGGCTACCCCCCGCCGGCGACTACCCACCTCCTCCTTTCCCTCCCTCCGGCGGCTACGGCGCCCCTCCTGACCCTTACCGCCGCCACCACGAGCATCCGCCACCGCCGGCGCCTGCGCCGTATTCGACGGTGCAGCACGTCGGCCATGAGAGCCACTCCTTCCCCCGCCCTCATGGCTACAGCCCGCCTAGCGATGACTTCCCCGGCAGCGGCCGCGGGCACTCTCTCCCCAACGGCGAGGACGTTCGTGTGTTCTGCGAGGCGGAGACCAACTATTCGCTTACCATTCGGGATGGCACCGTCGTTCTTGCTCCCGCCAATCCCAACGATGAGTTCCAGGTATGCTCTTGATGCTCTTCTTCTTCGAACATCTCTGTTTGATCTGTGATTTGGCAAGTATCATCCCTATTGATTTTCATTATCACTTCAATCTTGTTCAAGACGAAGCCTTGATAGCTGTTTGAGAGTTATAATTATATCTGGTGATGATTTTTCGTTTTTAATTGTAAGCATAAAAGAGTGTGTAGTGATCTATGACTTTTGAATGTCTGATTTTATGATTTATACAAATGATTGTGTGTGGTCGATATAGCATTGGATTAAGGATGAGACATGCAGCACCAAGGTGAAAGATGAGGAGGGCTACCCTTGTTTTGCTCTGGTGAATAAAGCTACTGGCAAAGCTCTTAAGCATGCCGTTGGTGCGACTAAGCCTGTAAGATCAAATCAATTCTTTCTTTCCCTGTACCGTTCGTTCACAATTATGACTTATGAGAGAGTATGTAATATTGATGTTATTGTGTTCTTTGCAATTCTAGATCAAGCTAACTTCCATTTGATCTATTGTATGTGAGATTTTTTGGTGGTGATCTAACCCTTTGGAGTGTTATTCATTCTATTTTTCCATCTTCTTTGGCCCAAACAGTGTAAATGACACTGGAAAGCGAGTTCGAAAAAAGTTTAATTCTTAAATCACTCCTATGGTTATGTTCATTTTTCATGTTGACTGCGAGTTTCACTGATAGAATTCTCTTTTTCTTTATCTTTTTTTAAGAATTGAGAATATAAAAAGTATTTTTCCTGAAATGATCTGCTTGCTGTCTTTAGTCACGAGGAGTCAATATTGCACATTCAATATTGCTTTAAGTTGAAGTTAAGCAGTAATTGAGCTGAAAATTTTTGTTGGTTTTTATCATGCATACTTTTTCTCCTCTCCTTGCCATGATGGGGAAAAAAACGGACTGTATAACTTATTGTAATTCTGATGGTAAATCTGTTTGATTCCTGATTCGTGTGTCAAGAAGTGATGATATACTGTAGATTTATTTCCGATGAGAACTTCTGGATGCTATTGCCTTGTCTTCTGGTATTGCTTTATGGGTGAGGACACAGCTTTCAACTTTAAACTGGGGCTTTTACAGGTCCTCTTGGCTCCTTACAAGCCTGACGAGTTTGATCCATCAATTTTGTGGTCTATGAGCAAGGATTTCGGGCATGGATTTAGAACCATTCGGATGGTGAACAATATTCGCCTCAATCTGGACGCTTGTGAGGGGGACAAAAACAGTGGTGGGGTGCATGATGGCACTCACATTGTGCTCTGGGAATGGAAGAAGGGCGAGAACCAGAAATGGAAAATTGTTCCTTACTGTAAGTTAACATTTTCAAAGTTTGATGATTTGACTAAATTCATTTGAGATTTTTGTCAATGCTAAATAAAATATGAGAATCCCTCCACAATCTCACCTGCCCTGAAAAACAGTTGACGTGCCATTTTATGTTCTCTAAATTGGGTATCTTACTCACCTCGTCCAGTTATCCCAGATATGGATTGCACAACATAATTACTAAGGATAACAGTTTCACTTGAAGAAACTAGACCACCAAAATTGTGCTAGATTAGCTATAATCACTACAAGGATTTTAAAGTGAACGTTTTTATCAGTTAATAGCTAATTGGAAGCCTATAACTTTCGCTTAACACAGGTTTGAGCAGACCTCAGGTTTTGCTATATCATCTGTAGACCTGATATGTTGACATTTATCTCTTATCTATTTAGTCATTTGTTTAAGCGCAAATTCAATGCTTAATTAGGACCATTGGTGGTTGCAGGATGCTTGATTGAGTCTGCTGGTGAGAGAGTTTGAAGAAGACAGGGGCATCATTATAGCTCATGTCTTTGTTTATATGTTTGTCAGCTGTTTGGATTATGTACTTGGCCTCTGTTGTTGAACGTGTTTGCAGACTACCTGTTTTCAATATGGTTTGTATAGATACGTTGTGGAGTGGATGTGAACTCTTCCGGTGTGCTTATCTAAATAAAATTTGCAGCGAACGCTTGGATCGCTTTACCTTTTCCTCTGCTTCTGGTGCTCGTCAATAGCAAGATTAATATCATTTTAGGAGCTCAGCCTTTGATATATAGCATTATGTTCCCACAAAGTTATAATTTTGAGCATGAATATTTCCTATAAAAGTATGTTGTTTAGATATATGTCGTATCAAACTAATGTCATAATACTGAAACCGTCTGAAAAACAGTCGAAAAAGTTGATGCTATACCTGTTGCAAGTTAAAATAATTAACGAGGTATAATAAAGGTATACGTCGGCCAATTTCTGAAACTGGCTATCACCATCAAGCTTAAGAAATCGTTTACCTTGATAAGAATATAATTTGTGCTCCATTTTGTTGAACTTTTTCTTGTGTCCCAGGATATAGGTAAACAAAGTATAAATTTTCTTACGGTACGATTACTTCGAGCGCAGGTAATACAGAGCATTGACGAACTTGAAGCAGAATGATTAACAACATACAAACTCAACGATTTAACAGGGACTGAAAAAGTGCAAATGGTTCCAGATGGCATGCTCAATCATGTATCTCAGTTTGGAGATTATCTGTAGGTCTTCAACTTTTGCTTTGCTAAAAACAAAGGCACGTCTTGGTGAAGAATAAATCGGTCAAATCTCAAAAAGAAACAGTCATGTCATCTCAAAATTGAAAGTGAAATCGTGACGCACGGCGCACAAAGATATAGGAAATACATTTATGATATGCAAACTAGACACTAAGATTGGTCAATTATCAAGCAGTTTCTTTTTTATTTTCGTTCATTCTCCTTACACGAGCATCCCAAAATTTGGATACAGTGAGCCATTACAACATGTACAAGATCTGAATACAAGCAAAAATCTATATGAATTGCATAATGACGTGTAAACTTTTCCATCTACTTAAGGTAGCCTTGCAATCAAGGCCATCTAATATAATCGAAAGCTGTATCATTGATTCTCGACTCCCAGCCATGAAAAACTGTTCAATAGTTCCACATGTAATCCAGCTCCAGACCAGCAGCAAGATCCTGTGATGGGCCAATCAATTCCCCCTGATCTGGTTTACAAGTCTGCTTCACGCTGGTAGATTCGTGGTTTCCCAGTAAAGACCTCAGAACTCCATGGTCTTGCATCCATGCAGAACTGGAGCAATGCAAGTTGTCTTGATACCCATACAGAGATGGGGGAGGAAGAGATCCTGAGAAGTTTGTGTTGGAGGGGTTTGCGAAGGTGGTCAATACAGAGGAGGAAGGGAGGAAGGAGTCGATCATGCCGCCACCATGGAACTTCTGCCCGTCAGAGGCTCCCATTGGAGAAGCAGGACACATGAGCAGACTCGGAGGCGGTGTTTCTGAACATGTTGTATGCAGAATCCATCAATGGTGGCATCATCGACGAACCCAGCTCATTGAACAAGCTACAGATAGGGGCCTTCTTCCCGCTCGAGCTCTTCTTAAACACCCTGCATATCACCCATTCACTCTGCAAAAACGAAACCCAAAAACTTAGTTTACGATCTTGAGCTGCACCAACTTTACATGAAGAAAGGAAGCAGAGCAACTCATTACCTTTGAATCTTTTGGGAGAGATTGGTGAGGTAGTTTGCCTTCTAGGCGGTATTCATGCATGACCCAGCTAGTCTTCTCCCCCTTTGGAGCTCTTCCCTTGTAGAAAACCAGAGTCTTCTTCATCCCCACCAGAGCTTTTCCTCTATGTATCTCTTTGTCTTTGCCGGTGGCCTTCCAGTACCCAGACTCGGTGGCTCTGTTCGCTCTCAAACCAGTTGGATACTTCCTGTCCTTCACGCAGAAGAAGTACCACTCCTTCTCCCCATCTTCGCCTTCCCTATATCCACATGAACCAATCCATTAAAACACCAGATACTCAAGCAATCTCACTGGTTTTCTGTGGAGGGTGTGGAGCTAGGAATTAATAAGGAAGTCTTTAACTTACATGGTAATTCCCAGGGCTCGCACTTGTGGAGGTCGACTTCCCCGACAGCGGAGGGATTGAAGCTGTTATCAATGAACTTGTTTGAGAGGTAGTGGGTGATGAGCTCTTCGTCGGTTGGATGGAAACGAAATCCTGGTGGCAGTTCTATATGCTCCTCTCTCTTCACCATGCCTTGGCTGCTTTCCATCCTCACCAAATTCTGTAGATGATTCAAACATGATTTGGTGAGACCAAAATAGACTATATATCGTGTATGTCATAACTTGAGACGAAGCTTGATATAACTCATAAACACGACCTGATACAAACCTGAGAAGAAGCCTTTTGGATTGGGTGTGATACAAAATCAGATGTGTTTTGTTTCTCTTGGGTTTTGTTATTGGATGGTGGTGGAGTGAAATGACAAGATGGAGAGGTTGAGGCGGGGAAGTTTAGGAGGGTGGTGTTGTATGGAGGAAGAAGCTGAGATTGGAAGATTTGGTTAAGAAGAAGAAAAGTAGTGCGGCAGAGAGTAAGCTCTTATATAGAGATTTTCGCAATTGCTGTCGGTCCCCATGGCAGCTTAATCAGGTCTTCTTTCAATTATAATTATCCTTGTTAGTATTTAATCTTGTTTCTTTACCTCTTATTTTATCTCTAATAGTTATTGTATTTGTTGATATTATTCCGTGAGATTACAGATTGCACTCTCTGTAAATTAATTAAGTCTTCTTTGGAAAAAAAATGCCTATTTCTTTCTCTGTGTTGACCTGGGAAACGCCGTGAAAGAAGCGAATTAAAAAACAATTACGTCTTATGTTCGTTACGTAAGATCGAACAGTGTAATTAATTAAATTATGAGTGGCATGGTAATAGAGAGCAATGTTCTTCATTTTCACTATATATATGAACGACCAATAAAATTTGCAGTCATGAATATTTGCCACACAGACGGCATGAATAAACCGCAAATAATTTGCAACCGACTGCTGGCGCAGGAAAGAAGACCAACCATCCAGCTTCTATTTTACACCAAGACAAAGTCAAGATATCAGACTTGGAAGAACGGCCTGGCCTGACGTTCACAGTTCCAAGTTCCCACAATATGCTACCTTCCTGGTTTATGAAACAAACCAACCATTGTTTTTACACATACACCAGATTAATATATTAGTTCGTTTGCGATAGAATTAGTTCTTAAATAATGCACTAACAGTTTTTTTAGTGTCATGGTGATAACATTATAAGGACTTATACCATAATTATATGAATCGTTAAATTAAACTGTCAAGTAATCGATTCTCTCTGCATAAATAAAGGCTTGCTGTAGATTTCTCTAATACAAGGAGGTCACATTAGCCTTTTCTTTTAAATGAAGTAAATATTGATGTTATTATCATTAACACCTTATCTTTATGTCGGTACATGAAGGTGGCATGAATTTTGTGTCTTTCACATTCACATTTACGTCAATGTTGGGACTCAATCCCAGACTCCCAGTGACAAAAAAGTAAATAAAAGCAGAAATTTTCACAGTACCGGATGCCCTTCTTGGTGCAATTCTTGAATAATGCGAGATGAAGCTTCAACATCATTTACCATGCACTTCCTAAATTATAAGATAAGCATCATTAAATTATGATTCTGATATATATATATATATATATATATATATATATATATGTGCAGCTTGGAAAGTAATGCAATTAAACGGCACAACGAGATAGAGTTGTCCAAATCTAATATTCTAACTAGCCACCACTAATGGAGGAATATTAATCTGAGGACGCTAAAAACCAAACAAATTGTCAATTCAGTGGAGAAGCAAGAGGAAAGAGGACAAATAGAACTCTTTGTCACAACAGAAATGGCATGATTGCTGGGCAAAAATGCAAAGGCAATCAAGAACTCCTAAGCTACTAATTTAGAATGCAAATCTCTATGACTCGTGATTTCGGAAAAGAGTGGAAGAAAAACCGGGGTCTGCCTTCACCTGATTTCATGCATGGCAAGAAAACTAGACACGCATTACCCAACTGTCTGTGATTATGAAGGTTAATTAGATTCCCTTAAATACATATTTAAGGACATTTACTTGATAACTTTTCCCCTCAATACTGATTGATTATTTTCTATGTATGGATACATGTAGATATATATATTGACAAAGTGGACCATTTTTGGAAGTTATAATTCTATCAAAAAGTAGTTGAAATTTAATTCTTAACGAGTGAACACTTACAACTAACCATGACGTCAAGCTCCTTACGTCCTAGAAAAATTAATTAAAATGAATAATAACTAATTAATAATTACTTGTGACTAGATATTGTACTAGAAAGAAATAATTAATGTATATTTAATTATTTATAAGTATTTAGTGCGTAGGGATCGATTGAAAATAACTTAATACGTTAGACTACTTTTAAAAATATGAATTGTCGCGAATTAAACATTGATTATGTGGAATGACAGAATTATAATATTTATCCTCGACCCCATTCAAGGATAGTGGTATCGATCATGAACGATCAATGAAGAGGAAGAATCCTAATTTAGACCAAAGTCTTTTTTATTTAAGGTTACTTTAATTTTTATCGATTATCTATCTTTCCAGCCAATAATTTTTTTATTTAATCGTAATCTCATAAAAGTAAAATTTAGTGATTACTTTTCAGCTAATAAGTGTACGCCCTTATAATTTTTCACCACTTTAGATCATGGCAAGTCCGTAATAAATTCAACGATAATAATCATAAAAATAGATGCACAGGAACTTTTTATATATGCGGCAGAATAATTTAAACCTCGTCAAATATGCTCGCCGATATTATATTTGAAGCCACCAAAGAAAGATAAAATTAAATTTGGAATACCTAATTATAATTAATAACTTACGATTTTTTCTTCTCCTCAAAAAGAAAGATGTCATTTTCCTGAAACAGTTACTTAATGGTGTGATAATCATGTTTAACTTAACACATTTGCTAAAATTGGATCCAATATAGCTGGCCCTAGCTGCCTAATGACCAAAATGCCACTACGCAAATGCAAAAAGGGTTTCAGACGAGAGGACTTCTCAACCTTTCCTACCAAAATTGGGAGGGTAAAACGGTCAAATAGAAGGCTCCGTCACTGTCGCCATTAGCACTAATCACCCACAAGTAAAAATTTCAATCCTTCCCCTTTCCGCCGAAAAGCCGAACGATATTCGGAGACACGCGTCAACAATACAACGCTGGTCTTTAATGGATGGACGGCTAGGATTTGTCCCCGGGTGGGTAGAGCCGCATCATGTGGTTGAGGCGGCGGTCACCAATCGCACCCCACGTGGGGTGGTCCCCACGAGTACAGCTGTCCTACTTTCCCTGTGTCCAGACGACAGAGATCGCCGTGTCGGCTTACTATTGGCTGAATAGGGGAGAAGTGGTAAGAGGTTAGGCCAGGGTTCGGTCAAAATTGTTGACTTTTTGAAAATGACATGTGATTGGTTGTTTGCCTTCCAAAGACGCGTATGACACAATCTAAACTCAAAAATTTCAAATTAATTAATTTTACTTTTGGAAGGTGCTTGTTTGTCAAATTTGTTGAATTACTGATTAATCAAATTTAATGCACAGGACGGGATTGATGACTGTGCATGGGAGCTCAGGCCGTGTGAATCTGTCATTGCATTTTTTAAATCTTACGCATATGATTGACGTTTTCTTTCACGTGTTTCTTGTTTTTGTGTTAAATTATATTATTTTATGTACATGGTAGGTGTCTCATATGCATTAGCTTCGCTAGTTAGTTGCTTATGATTGGTGCCTTATGGGTAATCCACGAGGATAAAACATCACTAAAATTTGTAGTAGGGCAGGCTTGGCATTCTGCAAGCCGCCGCCATATTAATCAAATTGTATCTCATTGTTTATCTACTTGATTAATCGTTTTTGCATGGACGCATGTGATGTCATTCCGCCCAGGTTGGAAGTGGATCGGCTGATGATCTTGGATCGACGTCACATATTCTGCTTACTTCCGCAAGGGGAATATTATGGTTCTACGCATGCTCTGGCCCTACCGATCACAATTATCTAATTCAAATAATGGTCACGGACTAATTCATCTCAGATTAATTAATCATGTCAGTTGCTCACGATGCACTCGATTTAGTTTGTTGATTTGGATTAATTAGTCCTCGATTCTCCCGGTAGTCATTGACCACTTCTCTTTTACACCAAGAATACTTATGGTAATTGCATTGTTGCTCGATATCCTATCATATGAGGAAGCCTAAGAATGACACATCTAATCATCCGATCTGATTCATGACATGACTAGGAGACCCAATTCTCGTCCTTTGAATTATAAACGACACGCTTCTCACTTGGCCTGAGATAAGGTTGAGCTAGACCGTCGCCGCGGAATATTTTCTTTTTATCATTTTCAAAGAAATCGCAAGTACAGTAAAAAGATAATACAATATCATGCTGCTTTTTAGAAAAATTCAGTGCTACTGTTTCAAGGCAAGTGGAAATGAACATGTTATAATTAAGCAGTCCTTTATTTAAAGGTATGCTTGAACATCGAACCGATCTGTGAAATTTATTATGGATGGAAGTGGAGGATGAACCAAAGATTATCATGCATCGAATCTAGCAAAGAAGAAGCCGCCAACAGGCACTTGAACTGATAAATGACTCCCTTACGTCTCCCACTTTGACAAGTTCAAACATGACTCATGATATCCTCATTTTCAGTACGATGTCTTAGATATAAATTGACCGATTTATTTTTAATCAACAAGGACACCAATATGATTGCTAATTTTTTTTTGCATATTATTTTAACAGATTATGAGACTTTTCCAGGTTAGTGCTTGCAGTAGTCCATGCTTAAATTAGGTTATCTTTCTTTTATTATACATATGACTAAGAAGAAAATGTTGGCATATGTTTTTCTCAGCATTTTAGACATGAAAAGTTCGGTGGATGTGGACAATTAACACGGGCACATAGTACTCAAGATGTAACAGCTGCACACGCGCAGCGAGCTGGTGTTCGAGGACATGATGGACCAATCTTGAATGACTAAAGCAGATTATATATAAGCAAATATATTATCACATATTTTGAATCTGATAGTATTTTTATAAACCTTTCCTACTAAATTGACATCCCTAATCAGTTATCTATTCTGAAGGGATATAATAATTTAATCTTAAATTTTACTTAAAAATGTTCTTTATTGATGATTCTCTAAAAAAATCATTATATATTTATTATATTTTTAATTTCACAAACTCACTCATAACACTCAACTATCTTATTAATTATTATAATTTCTTATATAATTGACTCATTTTATTATATATTTGAAATGTGAAAAAAATTAATAGTGAAATACAAAAATACAGTTAACAATGTCTCCCCTCCTTAGAACCTTATTTTCAAGGTTTAAAAGTCTAAAAAGTAATGAGGGAATTTTAAAACGTCATCCCATGTAGTATTGTTGAAGGGAAGTTCGTACCACCAAATAAAGAATTCCTTAACTAGCCAAACAATTTATAATAGCTCTCAAAAAATGGTCTAACTCACCCGTAGTAGCAAAACAAAGAAGGTATAGAAAAGTCATAAAATAAGTACCGATTCGACCCTTAAGCTTGGGCACATGAAAGACTAAGTAAATAGTTGCTTCAACAGACAGCTCTAGGCGGTAAGCCACCTCTCCACTACACTCCAAAACTTTATGAGAACCATCAAATTGGGTAGAAAGTTTCTAATTAGTTAATCGGTGAAGTGAAGATTACCGATAAGGTTAGATCTTCAACTGACCATATAAGTGATGGAAAAAGTTATGTCAAGTTGCCCAAGATTATAGTGATCTTTCATTCGACTTGGAGCATCAACCAAATGATCCTTTAAGAGTGTCAATGCCTCATCATAATCTCTCAGTTGATGATCCATTTCACCAATGATGAAACTCCCTAAGATATATATAGGTACAGAGATAGGGGACGTACAAAAAATGCCTCAAAGGGCATGATTTGGATAGAAGATTGAAAGAAGGTATTATACCATAATTGTGCCCAAAACAAGAAGCGGGATCACTGTTTAGGGTTATCATTGACATAACATCGTAAATATGTCTCTAACTAGCAGTGCAACACTTTGATTTGTCAATCTGTCTGTTGGTGATCTATCGTACTCACCTTGAAAGTTATCCCTTATAACTTAAAAATTTCCTCCAAAAGTCATTGAGAAAAATTGAATCGCGATCCTTGATAATGGACTCTAGCATGTCATAGATTATAGCTATAGGTTATACAAACTGGTCAGCTACTTGCTTAGCTATAAAATAAGTGAGTAAGAAGAATGAAATAGTCAAATTTACTCAATCTACATATACCATCACCAAGATAGAGGAGTAACCCCACAAGTGGGGTAACCACTCAACAAAAGCAAATTGAGGTCGACTCATCACCATCGGCTGACACTTAGCTACCTCCTTTTTCTTTCCTAGACAATGCATTTGAGACAATATTAGGCTTGTTGTGCTTGTATATGACCTTATAATCGAACTTTATCAGCTTGGTGAGCCACTTCTCCTGAGCTGTCGTAATGATTTGTAGCTCAAGGAGGTACTTGAGGCTACTATGGTCTGTATTAATAGTAAACCGATTCCCCAGCAAGTAAGGTTGCCACTTGTAAACTGCTTCAATAATGACAATTAATTCTTTCTCATAGGTAGATAGACATTGAGTATCCTGCTTTTAAAAGCAATAGACTTCCCCCTCTACATCTATACTGCCCTGATCCCATCACTACTAGCATCACATCCAAATCAAAGGGCAAATTGAAATCAATTACAGTCAACATCAGTGCAGTAGTCATTACAATTTTCAAGGCTTCAAAGGCCTTCTCTATCTGCTCCTACAACTAAAACCTCTCTTTCTTCAATAAATTTGTTAAAGAAGAAGCAATCTTAGCATAGCCTCGGATAAATATGCGATAATATTATATGAGACCTATGAATCCTTGAAGAGCCCTTCCCGTCCCTGGTATAGGCCAATTTATTATAACTTGAATCTTATTTGAATTGATGACAACTCTCTGACCGGATACATTGTCACCCAAATACTCCAATTTATTCTTCCCAAACTGGCATTTGGACATCTTGATAAATAAGGAATGAGCTCGAAGAAGATCCAAAATGAGACAAAGGTGGTGAATATGATCCTCCCAAATCTAGTTGTAGATAAGCGTATCATCAAAGAACATCAGGATAAATAGTCAGAGATAAGGCCAAAAGATTTCATTCATGAGGCTTTGAAAAGTAGAAAGTGCATTCATCAACCCGAAGGGTATTACTAAGAACCCATAATAGTTATCATGTGTGCGAAAGACTGTCTTCAGCACATCTATTGGGCTCACACGAAGTTGATGGTAACCCAACCTCAAATCTAACTTTGAAAAAATAGTAGTTCCGTTCAACTCATTCAACAACTCATCAATGACTGGAATAAGAAACTCATTTTTACTTGTGATGGCACTGAGTCCTCTATAGTCAATACTAAATCACCATGTGTCATCCTTCTTCTTGATTAAAAGGACTGGAAAAGAAAAAAGACAAGTACTAGATTATATAATCTTGGACTCCTCTATATTGCAAACTAGTTGCTCGATCTCACTCTTTTAGATGTAAGGGTATCTATAGGTCGAATATTAGTTGGTGAACCTCTTAGAACAAGAGGAATCTGATGGTCGATCGAGCATAGTGGTGACAAGCTTATTGGCTCAACAAAAATATCTAAATAGTCCTTTAAGATGTCAATGATATCTAGATGTATTGTAGAGTCCTCCTTATATTGCTCTATAGATGCAAATAGAAGGATGCTGGTTAGTTGGTCACTTAAGATCAAGTGTACCATAGAATTTAATGTCCTATACTTGGGTCTTTTGACATTGTCCCCCACCAAGTGACAGTGCTCTCCATTAGGGAGAGTGAAACCATCGTGAACTCTTGAAGTTAGACATAATATCCCCAACTTTTGAAGCCAGGCACACCCAAGAATCACATTAGACCCCTTTAGTGCTAGGAGACTAACTGTGACATCAAACACATATTCTTGCATAACGAGTAAAAGTTGACATGTTATTGCACTAGTCATTTGATTTCCATCAGCAATTCCCACCGAAAAAGGAGTGACATCGACAACCAAAAGTCCCAACCAATTTGCTATATTCTCACTAATGAAGTTGTTGAGTGCTGTCATAGTCTATAAAAATTAAATTGTTGAGCTTTTAATAAAGTCAATGACCCATAACGTCTGAGGGGCACATGTCCTTGAGAGTGCATAAACTGATATGGCTTGCAACTCGACCAACTCTTTTCCAGATTTGTCTGATATCGCCCTCAAAAATCACATATTTCCTGGTCCTGCACGTCCTCCATGTCACAATCAAAGAAAACAAGGATTTCTTTTGCAATAATGACATGGAACGAACTTCTCATCATAGATGTAACATAACCCTTTCTCTCATCTAATAACCATCCCAATTGAATTGAACCTCTTGCTAGTGACAGTAGAAGATGGAATGGTTCCAACATTGCTATCCACTTTGGCGGGTGTTATTTTATTAGGGCTAGTTGTGGTTAATTGGTTTGACTGAAGTTGCCATGTGCACATCATCTTCTGTTGCAGAGCCATCTAATCATCCAGCATCTTGGCCAATTCCATCACGTAAGTTAGTATCCGCAATCGGTGGAACCATACTTTTATGACGATCTCCTTTTTGAGACTACCTATCAAGGTACCAATAAATGCTTCTTCTGACTAGCCTTAGACATAGTTTGATAATTGCTTAAAATCTACTAGATATTATGAGAGGGTGTCTGTTTGTCGAACATGGAATAAGACTTATTAAAGTCCTCATATTTAGTGGGACTAAACTTGTAACGACCCGCCTGTTCCGAGCCACGAGCCAAATGTTATTATATGAAACTAAATATCTCATAAATTAATTTTCTAAGAATTTTTAAGATTTTAAATGAATCCATAACAATAAATTTAATATACAAATGCTCAGAATAATCTATGCCCCATGAATCGAACCAAAATTCCACTACCATGCAAACAATCTAGAAAAAATAATAGTCCAATAACAGAGTCCCCCAGCTGTCCCGACTCTATCCATCTGTCCATGCTCATACCTGCGGAGACAATTCTGCGTTAGTGATAAAAACAATAAGTCATGTAATTACAAGAAACAATTAATATATTCCACAACATCTGAATTACGTCTTTTAGTGATTATGAACCTATGTTGAGATCTTAATATGCTGAGAGGGTGGCCGCCCATCCAGCTACAATCCCATGTATGTACACACACGCTACGTGGCCCTCAGCCTATAGTTACCAATATTTTTCATTGACTCACCTTCTCGGTATCACAAGTTCATAATGAGCCATCTTGCATCACAGCGCCCTGTCACCCCTTTCGGCATAGGGTAGGAATCTAATCTTTCAAAAATTTTAGGTGGTGCTGCCCTATGTCAGACTGAGTCAATTCATTGACCCTTGTTGCGCTCTGTGCATAGTGGTTGAATGTGAGCTCATGCCTACTAAGACTCCCACATTGTAATTTTTAAGGGTACTGCCTCGTGTCGGGACTCCCACATAGGAATATATAACATTTTGAGTAATTATACAGACCTGAAATTGTGATAAGGTACGTGCAACTATAACACATGATCTTAATATGGATGTAATTTCTCTAAAGCCAAATGTGCTCATAAGTTATCCAGAAGATGTTTCATTTAACAACAGAACTTTCCTTTATATAGAAGAATATGCGTGGAATTTAATAAGTCACTATATTAAACTTTATTATAAATATGTGTGGAATTCAATAAGTCATTATATTAAAGTTTATTAATATGTGTGAATTTCAAAGAATCATTTGTGTGATAATGTAAAGTAAAAAAAAAAACTTTAAGTTAATACGAATGAATGTTAAATCTTTAAAATATTATAAATATCATTATACCGATATGCTAAAGGACAAATTTGAAAATTTATAATATTATTTTTTAAAGAATTAATTTAATAAAATAATATTTATAGTTCGTTCTAAGATTTACAAAAACCTAAATAAAATAACTTAATTATTTTTTTCAGGGTTTTACAAAACCTAATACAAAGAGCTTTCCATGTACTATGTCACGTCATTACCCCTTGGTTCTTCTCCCACCACTAAAACTTTTGGAGGGCTTCTTGCTTAAGGTAGAAAGAAGTCAACTCTACCTTCTCATTCTTTCTAGTCATTTGAGAGTGGGAAAAAAGTGTTCTGAATAGTGAACCCACTTAGTTGGGTCGCTTGATCCGTTATAACTTAGAAAGTCAATCCTTGTAATACAAAATTAAACAGTATGAAGTAGGGTTATATTGTTCCTCATAGCCCCGTAGACGAGTGGTCGTAGTAAGGCCATCGGATGGGGTGGTGCGACCCTTTTCCTTGATTGGAAAGGTGGACACAAGAATGGGGGGGGGGGTCTATTCTTGTTGCCACTTGCGTGTAGACACCATTATCTTATCCAACATGATTGCAACAATATTTTCTTTGAAGACGTTGTTTTTATCATAATTTTTGCCATTATTGTCATAGATGAGTGCCTTTCCTCATTAATCCCCTTCCCCATTGTTGACTTTAATAAAGTTGATAATTGATTGGTGACATAATCATGATTGCATTGGATTGAGTCTTTGGCCTCACTCTCATTGTGTTCAAGTGCCGTTCGAAGATCCTTGAACACCTTGGTTGTGTAACACCCCAAATCCGGTTCACGCTCGTGAACCGAACCGGCATATTACAGGCATTGGTTAGGTCGGCTAACCCGAACCTAACTCATGCGGATCCAATCTCGGCGTCTTAAGATGAAAATACAACTTGCGATGTATGGATGAATGCACAAACCCTAACATAGTACAACATGAATGACATGCAATTCAAAGTACACACCAATACAATTGCGATCAAACTCAATAAAAATTCTAAAATAAAACGGACAGAATTTCCCTTAAAAGTGTAATTAGGGTCCACCCTATCAAAATAACATATACCAATATATATACATATATCAACAATTTCAATTAGACATAATCTAATATACTATATACTCATTATAGAACTTGGGTTTCAACGCACCATACTTCCGTTGCGCGCTCTGATCACATTTCACCTCTTGTCATCATGTCTTAGCTTTTCATCACGTCATGCAATGTATTCGTGTTCACATCATCTCATCATCTCTTAGCACTTAATTACGTCCTATCATCATATCTTAAGTATTTAATCACATTATATCATGTCTTAGCATTTCACGTCATTCTCAAGATAATAACATCATAACAAAAACATTAATTACTCTATCGACTGACGTGTGTGCAAACCACATCATCACTCCTCCGTCCAAGCTAGCTCCTCCAACTCGTAATTATTACCTACATATAGTATAAAAGCACGTCAGTAACAAGTGTTATTGGTCCGGAAAATAAAATAACTATAACAAGCTGGCTATGAGAGCAAACTCTCATATGGAAGAAAACATCATATACTCCACGTGAACACTCTGAAGGGCACTACTGAGGAGCCACTGGGCTGCAGACCCGGTAGCATCCTGAACTTACTGCTCTGCTGCTGTACTGATGCCGCTCTCGGCATCTTCTTCTTCAGTACTTCTGTGTAACTTTAATCCTACGCCCTCTCCTTACCTCCATATTTCTCCTGGCCTTGAGCACGAAGGCCGAGTACTCTCAGGCAGTCGCCTTTAGTACCCTTTGAACCACAAGTCCGGACATACGCTGTACTAAACAGTACCCGTAAACCTCCACGTTCTCCGGGTGTGAGGAACTCAAACGCGGAGTTGTCAGGATCCCTCGGGAATGGAACAGTCCGCTGGCACTAATCCAGAGCCCACTTTGACTGTCACAGCATCCGCTGCATGGTACGTGCAGTCGATTTCTCCATCTCTTGTCTCACTGAAAACGCGAAAACTACATATATATAGGTATGGGTAGGGATTTATATAATAGGCCTGAAGGCAACTTGTGGTAGATCTTGTTTTCGAAATCATCCTCGAGGGATCTCATCTTCGAGGGGTTATTAATCCGGAAAACTATTCAGTTAAATGGCCGGAGTTAAGTGGGATCCAATAAAACGCCACTTAACTCGTCCTGCAAATAATAAAATAAACATACAATAGAAGAGAACGTAAAAACAGAGACAAGTCATAAACAGACCTAGTAGAAGCTCCAAGCGTGTCATTGTGCCTAGGCGGCGAGCTCCTACTCCGTACCTACACATCAAAACTAAATACTAACGCTCGCTAACTAAATGATGCATCAAACTCGTCATATAATCAACACACAACATAATAATCATCCGTCACAATCAACAATCAATAATCATAAATATGAATAATCCTAACTCATCCTATTCATACCAATATTATTGTGTTTTTCTAAATTACGTTGTGGTCACTTATCATCTTGAGACTCGATTTACCTCATTAAATCATTTAACCTTCACTCACTATTAATCACATCATGCACATTCATAGTCAGACATTCATCATGACAACTACTCAATTCTAACATGCTATACTAACAATCATCATCAATTTTAAATAATCAAATCAGAGGTAATTATACCTCACGTCGTCGGCAATCGGCGACGGCTAGAGTTCGGTCGTGTGTCTTCGAGCTCAAATTCGGCGCTCTTCGGCATCCAAAATTCAATCAGGTTCGACTGGGTGAGCTCTGCGGAAGATCCGATGAATTCCAGCAATTTCGGTTTTTGGCGGGTTTCGGTGATTTTTCGGCAACTTCTGGTGGTTTTCCGACAACAACCACCGGCGGCGTCTTCTAGCTGGGAAGCAATGGTAATGGGTACCATTGGAACTGGCTCGGTGAGCCCTACGCATTTACAACGTCGACGTGGCCAACAGAGGCAGTGGCTCACCGGAAAATGCCTAAAACAGTGGTGCCGTCAATGGGTGACTCGATCCAGCCGACCTAGGCGGCGATGGCCTCTGCTCCGGTCGGGAAAGGCCCCTGGGTGGTCGAGGATGTCGAGGCAACCACCCGATCATGGCGGTGACGGTCGCCGGCGACAAAATCGGAAATGCGACCGCAATGCTAGGCGCGGCGATTCCGGCATCGTGGAGGTTGGGCGACGGCCGGGACTAGTCGGGGTAGCACAACGACGCTACAGTGAGGCTTGGCCGCACCAATTGGTGGCAAGGTGGCGTCGGCCGCGGTGGCGGCCGCATGAACAGTGGGCGGCGCACGACAAGGGTTTGGGGAAGAAGAAAGGAAAAGTCAGGGTAGAGGAAGATAAGGGCAGGTGGAAAACTTGTAAATATTACTTAACTCGTCTTCGGCTTGAGTCAAGAATAATAATTAAGTCGCCATAAATCTTTAAACAATTCCATAAAAATTAGGAAAAATCTCATAAAATCAAACAAACACCACAACATTATAATGATATGCTCTATGACTAACAACCCACCCAAACTGCCCGTAACGCATCCTAATGCGGTAAACAGCCTAAAATTAATTCTACGATCCACTATATATAAAAATAAAAAAAATGACTGGCATACTCTCATAATCTGATAACTCATTCTGTTCTCCTGTGTTCATAACGTTATCATCATATACTTGGGTACGCATGACCCTCATAACTCATACACGCGACTGGTGTCGGCTCAGTACATGTGGTCTGAAACTGACTTGACTCAAAAATAACAATCGAACCGACCGATTCTGAATATAAAACCCTGACTCGAAACGTGGGTTTTACAAGTTGTCATCTAGTTCATCATGATTGACAATGAGAATCGCTTTAATCCTCGGGGATTAAAATATACTTAATAGCAAATTGACATCCTTAATCAGTTATTCACTTCAAAATAGATATGATAATCTCATTATAAATTTTACATGAAAATATTTTTTATTGAATGATTTTTAGCAAGGAATTTATTGCATATTTATACCTTATTGATTTTGCCAACTCACACATAATATTTAATTACCTCATTAATTATTACAATTTTTTACATATTGGTTCAATTTATTTAGATGTTTAAACTATAAAAAGGCAACTAATAACGAATTACAAAAAAACAGTTAACTGAATCACATTACAATTGGCTACCAATAATATTGCCTGGGCTATTTGTAGAATCAACAAATACTTTAAAATTTAACCAAAATTATGTAGATGATAAAACCATCATCAATAAAGCCTTCTTCATATCAAATCATCAAGAAAATAAATTTAATAACGGAAGCGTACCTGGATCCATAATAGTAAAGCAATTCTTTGATTTCTTCAGGTTTGATCTTCCAAATTTAGCACATGTTCTTCAAAACCAGAGTTTCTGGATGATGGGATACCAGAAGAAAACAACGGTGTGAATCCGAGGACCATAACCGTATTTATCCTTGTAACCGTATTTATCCTTATTTTCATAATTCCAATTTAACCCATCATAAATTAGAGATTAAGAAACGATATCTACACATATTTATTCATACTCATCTTAAATATATGATATTTTCATATATTTTATTAAATATTAATGGCCTATTATCCTTAACTTTAACAGATCAATTTAATTTAGGTCATGCCTTAATAATAACAGCATATGATACAATTATATACGTATATACGTCCAACATCCAACACTATTGACTTTGTTAGGCATAAATATTTCATTTTCTGCTCACGACGATACCAAATAGTGAATGGAACATAAAACAGATGATTAATATGTTAGAAATGATGCCGTTGCAGATTCACGGTTAGTGTTGGTTGGTCTTGGACGTATATTTTTGAATGCCATCATCCGCATCCCTAGCAGCTAGCTAGCTTGCTAGTAGTGCTTGAACATGCAGCTTACACTTAATAACTATATAGCTTAAATAAATTTGCAAGTTTGCATGCTATACAAGAATGCACAGTCTCAAGTATTGTTCATAAAACTCAGACTTACAATTATATGACATCTTATAAAATTTACATTCATGCGCTATGTTGAAGTACAGAACATGCAACAGGTTGCTGGGTATGTATTAAAGTTGAAACTTGAAGCACATCAGAACCGGAGAAGGACAACAACATATATGAAAGGTTGACTACATATATAATCATGTATATGTACATATATACACCTACTCTCACCCAAATTGCTCCTTAACAAATGACAACCTCTTGGAAAAATCGGGAATGCAAGCTAACGGGAATGCACATTAACGTGTACATGAGGACCTTCAAGTCGTACCTGTATGGAAGCACCTTTTCTCGATGGGACGATAAGTGTCGCAATCAGCTTTATGATGTTAGCATAGAGTCAATCAAGAGCGGCGCCGAACCTAACCACTGCTGTTACAGCTGCACGCTCGTAGTTTTCACCCCAACTTCTTTTTAGTATATAACTTAACCGTCGGCGAAGAAAAGATCATAGACTATGCGCATTTTTAGGTGTAGAAATACAACTACGTAGCAATTACATGCTGGCTCGGGGAGGTGTGAAAGACATGCATGCAATATGAGATATTAATTTAATTAACGCGTGTTTTGTGTTGGGGGAATTACCGGAGAGTGAGTCAAATCATCTTTTGCATGCCCGGTCCACACATTAGTCTCATAGAGGGCAATATGACAACTGTAAAAGCAGCGTCTCCGTGTGCTGGCCCGATAAAACTGCTAGCTTTGATAGTCAAGAAGCGACGTGATGTACTCACTCTTTTTGTAGGCAGGTTGTCTAACATCAATCAATTGGTATTTTTATAATGGAAAGGATTTTTGTCTCGAAATTTTTTCACGACAAATTTTTTATGAATTTAACCATCGAAATACCGTATTTTGTCAATGAATAACATGACAAGCTTCCTGATAACTCTTTGAAAGAGTTATTGTATTGTGTTAAGTTAAAATGATTTCTCTAGTTTTGGGTGAATTTTCAAGATAGCACAAATGTAAGTAAGCATCAAACAAGAAACAAAATAATCAAAAAATATTCTTCTCTCAAACGATAATATTTTATAGCCAGTTAAATTAATTAATTAATTCCAAATTCCTATCCTTTATGCCTTAATATTAATTTGCTTCACTAGAATAAAATTTAAAGCGAGTTAAATTAATTCTAATCTACTATCAACTAAACTAAACACGAATTTATGAACATACCGGCCACCACCCTGCCACCTTGTGCCTCGGTCTTGCCCTTGATGCAGCAGCAACCTCGCCTCCTTCAGGTTGCCACAGCATCGGCCCTGCTACCTCGCTCCGTGCATTGCCGTCCCGCACCTCAGCCTCCTTATACGATAGATGTATGTATGCACTACCCAAAAAACAAAATTCCACCCTTAAAAAATGTGAAGAAAGGTTTCCCGTTTTTGCCACGCTTTATGTATGGTTATTAGAATTATGTAAGTACGTATTATGGTTTTCCACAACTAAAATTATAGTGAAACTTTTCACTAGCATACTTTTTATCACCCTACTTTTTTCATGATTTTATAGTGAATTTTGAGTTTATTGAATCGGAAGGAAAGTATAAATTATTTGAAGTGATGCCAGATAATAAACTTATTTTAAGTTATGGAATTGCTTAAATGGGTCTATTAGTAATATTACATTTGCTGGAGTCAATTAAAAATTCTTATTGTAAATTAATGATATGATCTAATTAAAACGCTTAAAAGTAACGTTCTCTATAATACATGCGTGTATAGGTGATCCGAGCTCTGCTCTCGCATCTTTGTTATTTGTTAACTCTTGGAGTTGGGTTTGAATTACTTGAATTTAGCTGAAAGGAAGACATACAAAAAATTCATAATTATTCACTGCTTTCAAGACTTACAAAAAATAAAGATAAATTCCATTATGTACATATTAATTAACCTGCGAATATTATTGGAGTGGTTTAATTTGTTCGATCATGTTGCGTCTGCCTCCATAGTTCTGCATTTATCTTGGTATGTTTCACAATAGAATGTTGTCGTCTTTGGTATGGTTAGTCTTCGTTCCAATCCAAGAGACATGCTCTTCAAACGTGTATAATAAATAGCAATGCGCCTCTGCAACTTCAAATTTGCTTACTTCAATCAGGGCTATGGCTGGGGGACGACCAAGCCTTCTGCCTTGATCAGTCAGACATGTACTTTCACCTGCTCAACACGTTCACGTTATGTTGGATTAAACGCGGTACACACTAGGTACAGAGGAGATCAATGCGTTCAAGTTTCAACTCGCTCGATCGACTTGATCAAGACGAAGAGACCAACCAATAAACTTCAAAATTTTGTGCCATATGTAACTGTTGTTCGTGCTTTTTACGTACCATGTGTGACGATACAATATGTGCCTACATTAGTTAGAAATTTAAATTTTTCCATTTTTCTACTTGTTGTTTGATTAGTCACAGAAGTTGTCACGTAAATATAATTTGCGTGGCTAATTTAGAGAGCCAATTATTAATGCTTGATGGTGAAAAAAAGAAATATTTATGGTGCACAATACAGGCAGCACTAGTCCTATATACTCATGTCTAAGTGCTTATAATCTATATAATAATTTAACGAAAGATATCTATACTACCTCATATATGCTATAAAATGATTAGATAAGTTTCCCTTACGGCATCTACAATCCCTTAGACAGCTTCTCTACGTGCTCATTGATCATTATGGATTTCTTTTGCAAAAGTTATTCAATAAAGGTGGAAAATTTTAGGGTTTATGGCAAGGGCTAGCTAATCCTTAAATAAATAAAATTTGAGATCAGAATTTAGGTGATTTTGTTGTCGACCTTTTCTATTTCATTTTTATGGGTATTGTCAATTCGGCTATGTATACATCAAAAGAATATTGTAAGGTGCATTTAATACATTTAATTTCAAATTACAAGAATTTACATGCACATATACCCCGGTCCCAAATATCATACTAAATAGCTATAAAGTAAGCTAGATTAACTATTAAGTGATAGATTTTTTCCTAAGTAAATTAAATGACGATTAATAATTTATTGTAAGGTCTTACAATTTTACAGGTGGTAAGGCCTAATCAGCGAATAACATTCAAACACCTATTAAATGATAGTTACTCATCACAACCTTAGGTGTCCATTTATCACAACCACTATGATAACCTATACCAAGCAAGGGGCTAAGCCGAGCATAGCTTTGCCCAGCTTGATCAGCTTAGGTCACACCACTTTGAATACCCTAGGAGAAAATCGATTTTTTGCAATGACATATAATAGTCATAAAATATGTATTAGATTGGAATTACCACAAATAGATTCCCGCGAGCTTAGTTCAGTTAGTTGGTCCACAACCACTCATATAGAGTCATGCTTCTACTAACTTTTTGTAAGTTTTGCGATAAAATCGCAAGTGACATACTTTCATTTCCAGATAAGTATTTCTAAAGGCTAGAACAGTCCACCTAGTAGTTGATGTTTAACTTTGATCAGTTGGCAAGTTTGACACTTAGAAACAAAATCCACAACATCCTTATTTATTCTAATCCACTAGTACGTTCACTTTAAATCCTGATATATTTTAGTAACTCCAAAATGTATCGAGAACTTTAAGCTATGAGCCTCATTTAAGATATTCCATCTCAATGCATCATCCTTGGGTACACACTTCCCTCCAAAGCTAATCACACTATTAGAATCAGATATAATATCAAAAGTCTTTTTCATCATGTCATTCAACTCCTTATCATCCATTTATGCTATCTTAACACAATCAACCAAGTTATTGAAAATAATAAGATTTGCTAATAACCCTGTTAGTTGCTCCACAAGGTTGATAACCATCACTTTTGTCGACATTTCTCAAAGTCTAGCTATCTTTCTTGTCCAACCTACCCTTCCGACTCAACGTGTTCGCTACAATGTTCGCCTTCTCTGAGTGGTATGATAGTTGAGAGTTGTAGTCTTTCAAATATTTTATCTATCACCTCTGTCGAAGGTTAAGGTCATTCTGAGTGAAGCTATACTTCAAATTCTTGTGGCCAATAAAAACTTCACATTGGGCTTCATATAAATAGTGTCTTCAAATCTTCAGGGCAAAAAAAATTACTGTCAGTTTTAAGTCATGGGTTACATAATTTTGTTCATAAATCTTTAATTGACGAGAGGTATAGTCCACCACTTTGTTTCCTTAAATAAGGACACATCCCAGACCTAACAAAGACACATTAATGAAAATCACAAATCCTTCATTCCCATTTAGTAGGGTCAAAACTGGTGCAATGGTTAAACTCTTCTTTAGAGATTGAAAATTCTCCTCACACTTACTACTCCATTCAAACTTGACCCCCTTTAATGAATCTTATATAGTAGCCAGATAAGTCAAGAAAATTTCTGATATCGATAGCTGACTTAGGTTGTGGTCGATCAATGACTACTTTCACTTTGAATGAATCCATTGCAATTCATGCCTTTGAGATAATATTACTGAGGAATTCTACTTCTTTCAACCAAAAGTCATACTTTGAGAACTTGAAAAACAGTTGATTCTCTATTAAAACTTGAAGAGCAATGGATATGTGTTTTACATGCTCCTCATCATTGTTTGAATAGACTAGAATGTTGTTCAGAAACACGATAATAAACTTGTTGATGATTCCTATAATAGTAGTTTCTTTTTAATTGTATGAGCTGATTCAATTTGTGAAAATACAAAAAAAATTAAGTTGTACAATTTCAACAAGCTCGAGTTGCACAAATAAGTTTGTTTTTGAATTTTTTAAAGAATGTTCATAAATTTTAGATATCAAATATAACACAGCCGACCTAGTTAAGCCTTATCACCAATTTCGAGGTGCTGCCAGTGATTATCATAGCTAATGATAAAATTAATAAATTTTTAGTGATTTTCTTATGATTATAAAAAGTTGAAGTGACTTTTTTATTACTTGACCTGTCTAGAGAACATTATTAGCTTAATTAATCACCTCTAAAATCCAAGCAGAAACAAGCTCAAACTCCGACTACCCGACACAGGACCCGATAAAACCCTGGATTCAAAACTCTACCGCTCGCGCCCCCGCCTAACCCCGAGCCGCAGCCGGCGACGATGACCGCAAGGCCATCCGCAGGCAGGGTTCCTCCCTCTGGCGGCCCGTCACCACCGTCGCCTCCCTCAAGCAAGCCCATGCCTCCATGCTCGTCCGTGGCTTCAACTCCGGCCCTCCTCCCTCCGCGAGCTCATCTACGCCGCCGCCGTGGCTGTCTCCAGCGCCGTCTGTTTCGCCGTCCTGATGTTCAAGGAAATCGCCAAACCGGATATGTTCACTTAGAACGCCGTCATCCAGCGCAGGTCGCAGAGCTCGGACCCTTCCAAAGCCGTTTGTTTGTATGGCCGGATGGAGAGGATGGGTGTGCGGTCTGATAGTTTCACCTTCCCTTTCTTGCTCAAGGCATGTACTAAGTTGGGCTGGGTGTCAATGGGGGTGAGGTTCATTGCAAGATTGTGAAATACGGGTTTGGGATGGAAACTTTTGTGAGGAACAGTTTGGCTAATTTCCATGCGAATTGTGGGGATTTGAATGTGGCGAGGCGGCTCTTTGAGGAGTCACGGGCAGTAGGGGATGTGGTCGCTTGGTCGGCGTTGATTGCGGGGTACTCGAGAAGGGGAGTTGGAGCTGGCGCGAGGGTTGTTCGATGAAATGCCCGAGAGGGATTTGGTCTCATGGAATGGGATGGTGAGTCTGTATGCAAAGAGGGGGCGGATGGATCAAGTGAGGTAGTGTTTGATGAAATTCCTGAGAAGGATGTTGTGTCGTGGAATGTGATGATTGCAGGCTATGTTTTGGAGGGGTCTCATGCTCGGGCGTTGGAGTTGTTCGAAGAGATGCGAGAAATTTGAGCACCGTTCTTGGCAATGCACTAATCGACATGTATTCGAAGTGCAGGTGCATACAGACAGCCATGAAGGTGTTTAAAGCAATGAAGGAGAAGGACGTCTCAACTTGGAATTCTGTGATCGGAGGACTGGCCTTTCACGGCCATGTAAGGGGAGCAGTTCATTCGTTCAACAAAATGTTGGAAGGCCGAGGGAGGCCAAATGAGATCACGTTTGTTGAAGTATTGGTTGCGTGCAGTCATGCTGGAGTGGTGGAGGAAGGGCACAGATACTTCAATCTCATGAGAACATTAGGCACTATGGATGCATGATTGACATGGCCTGCGACATGAAGCCTCTGAGTTTGTGGAAGGGATGGAAGTTCTGCCGAATGGAATTATCTGGAGGACCCTGCTGGGGGCGTGCTGCGTTCATGGCAATGTGGAGCTGGGTGAATGAGCAAACCAAAGACTCTTGCGGATGAGAAGGGACGAGAGTGGAGATTACGTACTGCTCTCTAACATATACGCTTCGATGGGTGAATGGGGTGGTGCGCAGAATGTAAGGACGCTCATGGATGATGGTGGAGTCAACAAAGAGGCCGGCAGCAGTCTTCTAGAAAATGACGCTCGGGACAATAAAGAGCTCATGCATTTCCTATGGGCGTCAGAGTCTAAGTCGAAACTAAGGCGCTGTTTTGCTTAAATCTTTGTAAGAGCATAAAACTTTGCGCTACTCATTGTCTCTCATGGAAGGCTTGCCAACGTGAATGCTATTCATTTCTGAGACCAGACATATGAGGAACCGAGCGCGCGGTAGTCCGGTGACCGGTGGTAGAAGATTATGGAAGTGTGGGCGGCGCATTGTTTTTGCTAATACTGGCCGAATGAAGTTCTCGGCACTCTATCCTGATAGGGGCTATGCTAGAGAAGAAAGGCTCTTTTCCCTTGTCACGTCGTGTGGGTGTGTGAAGGACAAATCCATGGACAAGTAATGAAGAGCGGTATTGAGCAATTGTGTTCGTCATTGGCAGGATCATCACCTTGAGTGCGATTAACGTAGATGGGCACATGGATTACGCAGTTTCAGTTATAAAGCAGATCAGGCAGCCTGATGGGTTCATCTGGAACAATATGATAAGAGGGTTTGGCAGGGCCAACAGATCAAAGGAAGCTTTTGACTTCTATAAGGGGATGTTGCATGTTGGAGAGATGGTGGATAACTTTACCTTCTGTTTTTTGCTAAAAATATGCGGGCAATTGAAGGCAATTAAGGTAGGCATGCAACTGCATTGCTCTGTTCTGAAATATGGTTTGGATTCTCATATTTTTGTCCTTATGTATGCCTCGCCAACTATTTGAGGAAAATCCCAAATCGAACTTGGTTACATGGAACTTGATTATTGATGGATGTGCATATTGTGGCCCTTATTAAGAAGCTCTTAGTTTGTTTCTTGGGATGCAAAGGAGCGGATTGCAGCCTGATGATGTAACATTGGTGGTTGCCCTTTCTGCATGTTCTAGCTCAGGTGAACTGAATTTTGGAAGATGGATACATAAATCGATAAGGGGAACTGGTCTTGATTGTGTGCTTGCAGTTTCAAACTCGCTGATTTGTATGAATGCCAAATGTGGCGCAATCAAGACGCGATAGAGATATTTGCGGCAATGCCACAGAGAAATGTTGTCACTTGGAATTCAATTATTATTGGCCTTGCGGCTCATGCGCATGCAGAAGAAGCCCTCAATCTGTTCTCTGAAATGCAGAAATGGGGAATTGAGGCGCCTAATGTAACCTTCCTTGGGGTTCTGAGTGCCTGCAGCCACAGAGGTCTGGCAGTTGTAGGTAGAAGATATTTCAAAACAACGATGAAAGATTATGGTATTCAACCCTCCATGAAACACCTCGGTTGCATGGTGGATCTTCTTGGTCGTGCAGGACTCGAGAATGAGGCGTATGAACTCGTAAGTTCCATGGGAGGAGCGTAATTCAGAGGTCTGGAGGGCGTTGTTGGCAGCATGCCGCGTTCATGGAAATGTGGAACTTGGAGAAAAAGTTGGGATGCATCTATTGAACTTGGAGCCTGATCATTGCAGAGATTACGTTCTTTAGCCTTAACATGTATGCTAGCGCAGGGAGATGGACTGATCAGCAAAATATTAGAAGTACGATGACAACCAACGAAGTTAAGAAGCCCAAACCCGGAAGCAGTTTGGTTGATAAGCTTTTGCCATTGTAGCTTCTATGAAATTCTGACTTCGATGTCGAGTTCTCCGTGTCCAATATCATAGACATAAAATTGCATTGTGAAATTCTTACAGGATTTTGAGTATTTCGTCATCCAAAATGATTAAACTTATGCTTGTCGAGGCTCTGTGCATTCACCGAGCTATCTTGGAAATTTACAATAACCGAAGCTTGTGCATTTCCCTTCAAAACCAGCTTGAGATGGGAGACCAGTAATGCTACTCAACAAGTGTATTTATGGGACTAGAGTCTACAAGCAATTTCCTCCTGAAAGAAAAGGGGAAATGTGCATCATGGAAGAAACTTCTTTAATGAAGCCAGTACTCATCCTCGCTTAGTATTACATATTTATAAATATCCCTACATATTTGTAACAATAAAGAGCAAGAAACTATTGTAGAACAATAAATTCATACAGAGTAAGCAGACAAATTCTGTTTCATTTTTTCCTTTTCAATCAGACAAGGCTTTTGTTTCATTTTAAAATTTACAAAAAGAAAGAGCTAGTTGTAGGAAAAATAAAAAACATGAGTTGATTAGATAATATTTCCCCCATTTACAAATTTTTATGGCTAAAGTAAGAGTCTGTCACCTACGAAATTTTCTGTTTGTTAGCTTCCCAATCGGTACGATTCCTCTCCACTTTAGCTTTCACAATGGCATGGAAACCTGGATATGGTTCATAACCGAACAAAAATTCAAGAACCTGCCACAGCAGATGGCATTTAAATATAGTTAGTTCTTCACTCCTTAAACGTAAACAGGGGCATAAAATATAAGTACCTCGAGGAACACAAAGAAGGGGGCCATTAAAAATGCTTGAGCAAGGTTGTCAAGAAGTGCAGGAGCTCGTTTCTGCATGGATATCATAAGGTGAATATTTGGCAAACAAACAACCAAAGGCAAAATTGGCTATAAAGACTAGCAAATCACCTCAAAAACTCCATGACCCAAGAATTGGAAAGTCCAACAGAATAACTGAGTCCCTAGAACAACCTGCATTTAAATAGATAAAATTTAACTTCCAAATTAAATTCCAATGACATGCCTTCTACTGGATTATCACTTGGACGGCACGAGAAATTATGAATCTTATAATTTTTTTCACAACATTTAAAACTAGAAGAGCTAATGTCTTGAAGTTCAACGTAAGAAACTGAAAAGATTGCTCCTTCCTTCATAGCTTATTCTCTGGACATATCCATATCTATATGCTACTCGTTGAAACTCAGAATTAGGTAACTGTGCTAACACTGTAATTCAACAGTTCAAAGAAGATACATTCCAACGAAAGCACTAAAAAGGTTGTCAGTCCTAATTTACAGCGTCATGATATATGTTTTAACTTATAAACTCAAAGTTAGCAATATGTCGAGAACATACTAAACTAGAAAATTAAGTTGGAGTAAAAAGAAGTTCTCTGTACGACAGAAGTGAACCTTATAACTCTTATTGTAAATTTATATCTGTTGTATCCCTTACATTGTATGGCTAAATATGTAAATAAGTAATAAAAAAATGATGTATACAATAGCGAAAAGTACAACGCACAAAAACAAATGCATGTGTAATACAAGGAGAGATCGAGTGAAACAGGGGTTAAGGACAAGATGAATGAGGTAATATTAAGAAAGTCAAAAAGCTACATACCAATCTCCTTTGCATTTCAATACTGTCAATGAGAGTTGAATGTAAATCATAAATATTTTGCCTAGCATACAGGTCAGTTGAAAAAACAAATTTCTGTAAGTGTAATTAAGTCATATTTAACTACGAGGGGAAGCAAAACAGAATATAATCAAAGCAGATCCTACAACAAGTCCCTGCCCACGCAACAAAATTATTGAATAGATCGCAAAGATACATATATGCTTAAGTAACATATGAGAAAACAACAAAAATATTCACCAATCCGCACGACCTAATCAAATGCCACACCAATTAACGAAAAATCGTAATGTTTAAAAATCAAGTCATCATTCAACCAACCACAGGATAATGTGGATAGCATATGAATAACAATTCTAGACATCAATCACTGCTCACAAAATCGAAAAATTTAATCTTGTTTACACATTCGATCGTGCTCAACGCACAAAAATCAAACAAAGCAGCCTAAATCAAACAACAATCAAGAAATACATCTAGGTTTGAGTTTCACAAGGAAGCAATCAAAGACGCAAACTTTAGAAGATATATCAAAAGAAAAATACATGCAATCAATAGGCACTAATAAAGAGCAAACAATCCACAAAGAAACCAACCTTCCAAGCTAGAGAGTACCCAAGTCGATACGCAAGAGAGCTACTGCTCACCCAGCAGAAGAAACACAACAAAGCAGCCAAAGAACCGGCCTTTCTATCAAAAAGCAGATAAAAAACAGCATAAGTCAATGCAAAGAAGAATCCCAAGTTGAGATCCAGCACACCGGAATCGACCACGGGCAGCAGATAATCCAGCCGAGGGAGAGCAAACAGAGAAGGAGTGAAATAGAATAGAACAAGGGAAGTGTAAAAGATAGGCCAGACAAACAGGACATGGATGAAAACATTGACAGGATTGCTGTGATAGGCGCCATAGAAGGCGTACTGGTCTTCAAGATTGAACAACTCCATCGGCATAGATGGATTGAGAGAGAGATCCAAGCAATACCCAACCAGAAGAGAGCAGCTTGCCGTGGAGATGTAGTAGATGGGATCAAGGGAGAGATCGATGGGAAGATAAAGAAGGTTTAGGATGGAACAAGGGAAGGAAGATGTTGAGTTTCGAAGTTTACGTGGTATGGGGACGTTGTGACCCCCTTTGCTTCACAAGACAAGGTGGTCGGTCACTTTGTCGTACTCTTTGTCAACTTGTGGTTAGACTATCACCACACGCTTGTATGGTTGATACAGACGTGCAATGAAAATTCTACGGACTTCAAAAAAAAAAAAATTCCAAGCAAAGAAAAATATTTTGGTCTGAGAATTGTGCGAGTAAATATTTTAGAGAAGAATGTTGATTAATTATGCAGAGAGGAAGATTTTAATGTTCACCTTATCCTCAGAATATGATCTATATATTAACTTACAAAGCTAGCCTTTTCACAAGAGATAATATAATCCCCTTGATTGTCTTTTGCCTGCCGTTATAATGGTACCACTACGCGGCTAATTGAAGTGGTGCATACTGTTTATGACACATCTGAGTAATCTCATGCTTAATTAGTAAAATTTTTAATTTAATTATATAAAAAAGCTGAAAATAAGTCATTTAGAAACTTTAATTATCTAAAAATATAATTAAATAGTCTGATACATGTCTGAAAATATTTATTTTCTTAAAAGTAAGTTCGCATTTAAGAGACATCTCATCTTCACAAGGTCCAGGGAATAGTTTGCTGTAGCACTTATATTATTGATTTAAATCTTTTTAATTAAAATAGGTTGATTTAATTATTATAATTAAATTTATAAATATTTTTAATTAACAAAATTTAAACCAATAAAATAAATGATACAACGGGTTTGTTTTAGCAAATACTACAACAAATCCATGACCCTTCACAAGTAGCTGAATCTCCCATTAAAGGAAGTCAATACATTCGTTAGTCTAGTTGGTAACCTTCAATACACCTTCGCCTACCGTATAAGTCTCTGGCCCTTCACAAATAGTTGGATCTCCAATTAAAGGAAGTCAACACATTGTCTAGTCTACTTGGTACCCTTCAATACACCTTGCCTGGCCCTTTACAAGTAATTGAATCTCCAATTAAAGGAAGTCAATACATTCTTCTAGTCTAGTTAGTAACCCTTCAATACGCCTTCGCCTACCGCATAAATCGCTGACCCCAGTTGAATCTCCATTTAAAGGAAGTCAATACATTGTCTTACCCCTTCAATACACCTTCGCCTAGCGCATAAATGCTTCTAATATACCCTTCTAATTACTATTCTCTGCGCTCTCCGATAAGTTGTAACTCCAAGTTTCTTCATTCTAAAAAGTGCATTCCTATAAAAAAGTACATTTGAAATACTTTTGACTAAAGATTAATTAGATTATTCGCCGTTGCATGAATATTGTGCATTCTGTTGAGTCCTTTGGGCCATCACCCAAGTTTCAAAATCACTATTAAGTTCAATAAGCTTTTAAACGGGACTTACAATAAGTGGTATAGGCCTCTTTTAATCCAAAAGTTAGCTCAAGAATTAAATTTTTCGTATTAGCCTATATACAAGTCACCAACAACCTCTATATATGATGTGGGATAAATCCAATAATTCTCCCTCTCACACATCATGTTACCCGAATCATCTCTTTCTCACCACATGCAAGGCCCACATATTATAGTGAAGTTCCAAAGACTCCAATTCGGGCTAGCCCACCTGAATCATCTCCTCTCACTACATAGTGAAGTTTTGGAAGACTCCAATTCGGGCTGGCTCGAGGCAACACTAAGCCAACCAGGCTCTAATATCACTTGTTGGGATTAACCAAACAAACCAAATACAAATCCTCTATTTCAACACATAAGGATAAAAAGTACCAAGCAAATAGAGAGAGACAACAAGATAATTTTACGTGGAAAATCCCAAATTTGAGGAAAAAACCACGGGGCAAACGGTCATTGGTATAAAGTTGTATAAGACAATAAAGGAGGAATATTGCAGAGTAAGAACTTGACAAAATTACCATTGACGATTGCAAGCCAATCTCTATAAAGCATTCACCTTTCTTCAATTCACACAATTTTCTTTCTCCTTTTGCAGCGGTTTTTCTCCAAAACCCAAAAACCAGAAAAATTTGGGCCCCCACCCAAATTTCAAAATCACTATTAGGTCTAATGAGCTTTTAAACGAGACTTGCAACAAGTGTTATGGGTCTCTCTTAATCCAAAAAGTTAGTTCAAAAATTAAGACTTTCTCATTAGCCTATATACAAGTCACCAACAACCTCTATACATGATGTGAAATAAACCTAACACATTCTATGTCCATATGCATATAGGATGGTCACAGTTAAGATGCGCCGGTTGCCACATTGGATTTAGTTCTTCTTTTTCAACGAAAACATTGAATTTTATCATAATCCCCATATTTCCAAAGTAATCTCTACCCATCTGGGCCACATGCGCGCAATGTCATATGCATACATTGTATCCTCTTCTGCAATTTGCAAATATTGCTTGGCTTGGAAAGATGTGCACTTCTTACTGAGCGTTGTGGCCGTGATAGTTATTTGATCTCCTCTGTATCAACAAAAAAACCAATTCTCATGCGAATTGTGTTGTATTTGTTGATCCTAAATAAACCCAAATATGATTTTAAGATTGAGAAGAAACACTACATGTGTCGTTTATTGTAAATACGTACTATTTATAAATGACAAAAACTTAATTCATATTATTTGGATATCTTTAATTTTCCTAATAATGTTGAAGTGAGCCAGTAACTCTTCAAATTAAATTAAAAAGTTAATTAATTTCATATATCCTTTTGTTATCTCAATTAAAAACATTAAAAAAACTCAAAATTGGCTTAGTTGGCTGTGAAGTCGACTTTACTTTGGAGTTCAGATCCCGAATTTTAAATTATTTTAGAAACTAATAGTATTGTTTCCAAGACATTAATTGATAGTTTATGCTATAATAGATTTCAAACGCAGTAGGTCAATATATATCTCGCAATCAACCTATAATTTATTGCCCTTGGACAATGCAATTAAAAACATTCGAACAGAAACATGGACCGGAAATGATACGAACCGTACTGTCATACTGCTTTTATGCCATTAATAATTGCCATGCATGCTTAAATACTGGCCCGGTACTTGTTCAATTAAAGTTGACTTCCAAGCGGAACCACTGTTGCAAAACTGGGCTGACTCAATTCAAAATTTGCCAAGTTAACAAAGTTTGGTGGAAAGTCGAGTTAAAAAAGAGATGACTTAGTTTTTTTCTGAAAAGACCGAGAATCGGCTGATTCCGATCGAATCGATCCCAAGTTAACTCAACTCAGAGTCTAGGCAAGTCGGCGAAGGTAACGACGCTGGGGTAACTGGGCTTGGGGGGGGGGGTGGGGGTTAGGTTTTGAGATGATTTAATTTTTCAATTTCTAGTTGTAATAATAAAAGGGTAAATTTATAATTTTATTTTATGTTATGAATATGAAATAAAAGATAATATTATAAAATAATTAGAGGACATGTAAAAGATCCACCCTAATTTAAAAAACTTTAATAGGAGAGTGATATTTTTATAAATAGGAAATAAATATTAATATTATAATAAATGTATAGGACACACAACGACACCCACTTAAAAGTACTCTTGAGTTTGATATATTATAATTGTTTAGAGATAGAGTTACTTGAGCAAATGGCAGGAATATTCGTGTACTACAATTTAATTTGGGTCATCTAATTATACAAGGATTACCAAGATTTATTCATCTCTAAAAAACCCCTAAGTCTATCACTCTTTCCCCCCACTGCTAGCATCATGGCGGTTGGCAGCAACCGCCACCCACTAGCCAAGACGAGTGGCTAGGTCCGGCCACCACAGCTATATGTGATTGCGATGCGGCAGCATGTGACCAGATTCGGCCATCTCATGTTGGAGCTAGCCATTGGACAGCCGGGTTTGGCGGCCACAATCAGAGCTGGTCTTCGGCCAGCTGGTCTGTAAAGTCCAATCTTTGCTCAGGATTTTACCATGTTAACTTTAGTTGGTTCGGTTCAATTTTGTTTGATTCAAGCTAGTTTGATTATTGATCAAATATTTTTGGTATTCAATTAATATTTACTTTGTACTGTTTCTTGGACTGTTTGTTGTGTTGAGCTGACTCATACCTCTATTATCATAGACAAATGTATGTGACGTTTTGAAGAGGTTTTGGGGCACCATATGATATGCATGCTGATCGGCATGACATTGTTGAATTGTACGATGTTTATCATTTATTGTGATTTATGGATAATGGAGTGTCTAGATGACCTTATGACACCTGTGACTTTGATTCATCTCGTTGTTCCGGTTCTGATGGTATATAATTAGTATACCTAACTTTGGACAACCATGCGTGGACACGTATTTTGAGGCTGCCACAAGTTAAACATGCAAGAGAGCAACTCAATATGGTAACATTACCATTTTCCCCTACTACATCCTGACCGTATTCCCTTATTTTTCCCTCCCACCGATTGTGGGATTTGGGAGGGGATTTTCCGATCATCGGTAAGCTGCCGGCAAATTGTTGTCAGCCATGCCGCCATTGCAAGTCAACTCCTTGTCGTCCCCTGCTGGCTTGTTCAATGAAAATTGGAGCCTAAAGTCACTGTTTGGTTCACGGTTGTTGTTCGTGTGCCGCCACCGATCTCCGCCATCGAGACCCCTTCACCGTCGTTTCGGCCACCGACATTACCATCGTGGCACAATGGATCATTTCCATGGCAAGGATCATCACGGCACTGTTTTGAAGTTTTCTAGCCGCCATCTTTCTAGGCTAATTTTGGCTGACCGACGACCCAATCACCAGTGTAAAACCTTAGCTTCGGGTTAAGGTTATCTGCTTGTTGCCTTGCTAGGTTTGGGCCAATTTTGAGTCAGTCTTGCATCGGTTCAAGTTAATCAACTTTTAGACCATGAGTATGAAGCCCAGATGAACATATACGCATGCTATGAAGGCTAAGTATGCTCGATATACAAATGATAGCTTCAGTTATGCTATAACCGAGCATGTGTTATCAACGTAGACTCGAGATATATAGATGGTTTTAGGGTTAGATCTAGGTCGTTATAGCGTTTAATATCCGTTTGGGTTCTTTTCATGGTATCTCATTTACATACATCTCAAGGATTTTAGACTATCAGACTATGGGCCCAGTTTGCCTCAATTTTTGTCCATAAATCTACTTTTAGGCCTCGAGTCAGTTCCAATTTTTCTTGTAATCAATTTGAGTTCTTTCTATATATATATATATATATATATATATATATATATATATATATATATATATATAAAACTCAGGTGGACTAGGCCCACGAGTTGTCAAGTGCTCAAATTGTGTCACGCAAGATCCGGATGGTCCACGTCAGCCATAACATTGGCATTCTCATTTTCTTGGTATTTTCCCACATATTTGGAGGATTTTTCTACCCTTTAGCACTGCCACCACTTTGGGCCTCTGGTGGCTAGCTACCGGCCCTCCTTTGGCCACTAAACCAGAACCATCGTGACCTCCACGCAACCAACTTTTGATCGAGACCCTCCATCAGCTCTAGCACCTCCACAGTCACTGCCAGTGATGGCAATTTCCCAGAAGGTTTCTACCGCCGCCATTGCCTTTTTGGCCAATTTTCGGCACTGGCAAGCCTCCTCCAGCGAGGTCAGCCACCCAAATAGCTTTCCTTCATCGAAGCTAACCTTTTAAAACCACCCATGACCACCATCGTGGTCGTGATCACTGTTGGCGGCATTGCCATACGTAACAGCAATTCCATCCATTCCTTGCCATTTTTCAGACAACCGATGGCCAGACTTTGTTGATCGCCACCACCACCATGTTCCTCATCCTCTAGGCCATCGATCTCGACTAGCGACGACCCCAACCTTGCCACAGTTGGCGGCGGGCACCTTCGGTGCATTTCATGCCCGTTTACCCGTGGCTGAATCCGCCTACCCACGTCCATGACTATGTTTGCCCAACCAACCCAGCCCACCATTCCATTTCACTCAGACCAAATTAACTCGGCCCGACTCAATTTGGTTTAGCTCAGTTAACTTCGTTTAGCTCGTTTTTGTCTATTTTTCTATTATTTTTGGTATTTCGAAACTCCTTACATTAGTCCAGATATTTTTTCACATTGTTTGACATATTTTAATGTTATGAATATTAATTAATTATTGTTTATTTCTACTTATTTATATATTTGCCTATTATGATGAATGCTTGTATAATTATTTATTATTATTGATGATGTATTTATTTATTGATATTATTTTTGTTTATGTTTACCTTACTTAATTTGAGTAATTTATTAATTATTATTTGTTTATTTGCACACTCACATTATTCATTATATGTGTTTAGTCGTATATTCGTATATTTAATATTTATATTAATATTATTCATGATTAATTGTTATTAATTATTTACTCCATTATCTATTTATTTATTTATCGATCTACTTACTCATATATGTGTTAATATTTACTTGCATTTAGTCATTTCTTTATTTAGTGTTAATTATGTTGTTATCGTTATTCATTAATAGTGTTTTATTTATTTTGCGTATTTATTATTCATCCATATATTTATGATTTTATTTATTTATTTATTTACTTATTTATTTATTTTATTCATTAATTAATTATTTATTTATTTATTTTCATGGATGTTTAATATATTATTTATTATTTATTATTTTCTTGGTGTTACTTGACCACTGTTATTTTAGTATTATTCTTCTAATTATTTGACTTATTTTCTAACACTCGCTATTATATCGAATTGAAAGTGTTACGAAAGATCAAACCAACTTTCAAATTCGATTAAATTTTTCAATTCAAACTTAAGCGAAAGGGATCTACTCTAAGCACCATAAGATAAAATAACACCAATATAAATGTATGAATTGTGGACACTACATGGTTTATATGACAATAAAAAAATTCACATTCTAATCGATTAAATATGATAAAAATTTTATAGATAAACAAATAAAGTTTCCCTTAAAAGTTCAATAAATGAACCAACCTCTCCATCATTATGTCACAAAATACATAAAAAGAAAAAGATATATCATCACAAACACATAACAATTTATATATAATAATCCCTGACTGAGTCTTGATCCATATGCTATCCTCATTAACATGATTATGAGTTTACTAACGCCATTCACAACAATGTCATTATCATCAACATCATAATATCATTATCATCAACAAAATATTTCATAAATAAAAAATTTACACATTAAGCATCATAATAAAGCGTCCTATCATCTGATATTGTGTGCAGGGATGTCACTGCTCATTCGTCAAGTCCAGCATATGATATTGTGTTTGATGCTCACCTGCATATATAATAGAAAATCATCAGCAACGATTGTCATTGGTCAAGAAAATATCTAATATCAAACTATCTATGAGAGGATCTTGAATTGACTGGTTTGATGCCTCTCCTGACAATTTTAACTGTCCCACTCTTGGAATACCAATATCTTAAACCTTTTTGATTCTCCATATATCTCCTGGTCTTGAACACAAAGGCCGAGTACTTTCAGATAGTCGCTTTCAATACCCTTTGAATCACATATCCGAACGTGCGTTGTACTAAACAATACTTGCAAACACCTACATTTCTCTGGGTGTGAGGAACTCAAAATGTAGAATTCTCAGGATCCCTCAGGAATGGAACAACCCTCTCAATAATCTAGAGCCCACTGTAACTAGCACACTCATCTGCTCATGATACGTGCACGTCAGTTTTACCATATCTCGTCTCACTAAAAACTCGATAAAATCATATATAGGCCTGAGAAGGGATTTAATATTGTAGGCTTGAAGGTAACTTATGGTGAATCTTGTTTTCGAAATCTGACTCAAGGGATCTCATCTTCGAGGGTTATTAATCAGGAAAACTATTCATTAAAATGATTCATGTTAAGTGGGGTCCAATAAATCCCACTTAACATGTCCTACAACCTACAATCCAAAATAACAATAGAAGAGATCGATAAATAAGAGTACAAGTCCTAAACAAATATGGTAGAAGCTCCAAGTAACGTCTCGTGCCTATGCAACGAGCTTCTACACCAAACCTATACAAACAGAATTAAATACTAATGCCCATGTACACTTATGTAATGCATGATTGATATAATGGATAAATCAAACATCACTACGATCAATCTAAATAATCCCTAATCCTCTCGACAATATAATCATGTACAACTATATGATGATACCGAGATAACATAATAATATTTTAGGCAACACTCAATAAGGTAAGGTAACCCTAATAATCAAGTCATATACATATGATAAACTTGTAATTAATTCCATATCATGGTAATGCAATTGCATTCAAGCATCACTAATCAAAATCTGATATTATCATACAATAATTTCATCAATTACTATTTAACCATATGAATCTACGTTCCTAGGTGATCATGTCATCAACAACAAATTTATTAATATGTAATTAAACATAACAATTTACTAGATAAAGATCACGATTCTGATAATCAAACTAATACTCAATTATGACAAATTATCATTAGAACTATTTATATAATTCACGAGTTCAATTACCTAATATTAATTAATAGCAAATATCAATTAGTATGTTATTGAATTAACTAATCAAGTACTTTCATATAATTACAACAACACAAGCATTCACATAGCACACACAATTTGCATCAATTCAACCACATCACACAATTAATTTATATATTATCACTAATCAGAATGAGTTACTTAATATCTAATCAAAATGACAAGAGTTAGAACCAGGAATAAATTCAAGCCTTTCAACAATTTCGACATAAATCATGTCAAAAGATAATTAGTAAGGTCTTAAATTGATAAGGCCACATCCAACTATTAAGTACCAATTAAGCTTATAATTCCATATCACATTTCTTTTCACAATTTAATGCATAAATTAATATCAAAGCCATGACTAGATAGTAAATAAATGCATTACAAAACAGTAACTAAAATGCAACAAATATCTAAAGCTACTAAGGAGTCATTAATCACAATTGACATCCAACTACATCCAACAATCACAAGGCATCACAATAATAAGCAATTAATGTCAAGATCCTAAAATTAGTACACAAATCAAAGTTATGAATATAACCATAATGATGCACATGCTAATGATGATCAATCTTATAAAATGAAATGAAATTAAATCGTATACCTAAGTCGGCGATTGCAACAACAGCCGCGGTTGCCGATGATTTTCATGAGGGAGATGGCTGCTGTGATTGTTGTCCCATGAGTGAAGTCAGTAAGGGAAAGTAGTGTGAGGTGGCTAGAGCTGCCACTAGCCGGCGATGGGTGAGGCCGGCTAGGGCAGGGAGTGGCTAAGGGAGTTCAGATAGGGAGAGGGGAGGAGGGCTAGGGGAGGTTGACGTCGTGTAACATCCCAAATTTTTAGTCTAGTGGCAGACCAAAATGCGATGTTAAAAATTCATAAAGTTAATAATTTTACTATTATCATACCAACTTCACGGAATCAAATTTCAAAAGCATAAGCTGGAACCACTCAATGGCCAATAAAAATCATACATACATACATATTGTGCACAATGACACCATGTGCAGCCCCAACAAGTTAACGTAGTAACCAACATGTCATAAATATATACATGTACCCGAATCTATTCGACTACCTGTATCACATATATATATTGTGCACAATGGCATCACGTGCAGCCCGAACAAGTCAAAAGAGCATATGAAGTGTCATAAATATATACATGTACCGGAATCTAGTCGACAATAACATACACATATCATACTTAAACATATAAATGTACCGAAATCTAATCGACGGTAACATGTTTGTATAGTAAGATCATACAAACAAAAGCACATACACATACTTATAACTAGTAGTGCATGGGTCAACATAGCAATCCATGACCAATAAATCAAACTAAAAATCTAGTAATACAAAGAAGCACACATAATGTTGGTGCATGGGATGACCACTCAGTGAAACTAAAAATCTAGTAACAACTTAATATAAGAAAATATGCACTTCAAAGTATGGTTGACGTATAAATATGTCGACATACAACCAACTTCAACAGAAAATTTTGACAAACTTAGGAACCAATAACCATGTTGAAAAACTCAACTAAGGTAGTTGTTTCACACAAGTCCTCCCCTCTCTAGGTTGAAAAGGATATGCTTGTATAGACATCCTTAGATAAGTCAAAACGAAAAAGTAATTAATGAAAAGTCATAATAAATAAGTCATAAATAAACACGCTTTATAATAATGAGATATGAAAAGATAATAAATAAAGAATCCATAAATATTATTAAATTACATTAATTTAATAATATTTGAGATTTGTTTCGATATAAAACAACCAAGTTATTTTTGTGGTTTTACAATTTTCCTAACTTGAGAATTTTCGTCCTCAAAAATATTTTAAAGTCATAATGAAAAAATATCACTCAATTGTCGAATATATTGGACCAATTATTGCCGAGATAGGCATTTGCTAAGAATGGCATAGCACCAATTCAATTTAAGATGCTATCAAGTCTACACCTTAATGACTCCTCTATAGATGCCCTTTGAGTGTTCTCATGGAGACTATATATAGTTGTTCTTTCCTTGTGGAAATCAATTTTCACTTGGCAGTCTATACTAATTATTTTTCAGACCAAGAACATACTTTACTAATCTTTTTTATATTATATATGTATGTATTATATTCTTGTGTTAGGTCGGCTTTGGTGGAAGGACAAATAGTTACTACACACACTTGTGTTCAGTGCGTCGTTATTTTATTTTGTACTTTTATCAGTACTTGATGCATTTTTCTGTATGTTTAGTAATGTCTTACATTCTCAAGATGTCAAGAGGGTTGTTTCGATTCATTTTATTGTTCAAGTCTTACAGAGTAATTGATTTAGACATGAATCAACTCAATTATAACAAATCTGATTCAATTTTCAGGTGAACCAAAATTGGGTGTTGTAACTAGCATTGTCACTAGTGTGATCACCGTCATTGATTTAACTAGAAGGGACCCTTGCCTGATCTGATTAGTCGCTGACCGTCATTGTCGCTGCTAGACACAGTCAGCTTTTGGGCCAAATTTAGGCCAGCCATGGTCACCGTTGCCACCACCGACTACCCCAACATGTACACTATCGTTAGGGCTACTCATCCCGAACACCGGCAGGTCTTGACACACTGCCATTCACTGAAACCTTCTCATGCTTTATTCTGGCCATCTTCGACCGTTGTTACCACCGACACGTTCATAGTCGTGGACACCATCATTTCTAACCTTCACCGCTATCTATCATGTTACCACCACTGGTATCCTTTCTGACCATTCTACTAGTGCTCAAGCACATTGCCAAGCCCGATCGTTGGACCGGACCTGGAGTTGAGTCATGGTCTAACCCAACCCATTTACCTCCCGACTGATTCAGTTCGACCCGACCTGACCTGGATGGTCCAATTTGGGTTGGTTTGATTGTTTCTTGCCATTTTGCACCATTTTCAACCTTTTTTGAATGGCTTGAGGTTAATTCTTGATACCTAACAATTCTCACTATGCATGTCACTTAATTGCATATTTTGGTGAAATGTTTTATGTTCTGATTTACTAATTATTTAATGTATTTTATGATTATTAATTGATATTTGTGCACATTTATCGATTTAAGTGTTTAGTGATAGTTTTAAATCCTAACAATTTCTGTAAACTTCTGATTATTTGCTAAACATTGTTTAATTCTCAAATTACTATTCTGAATATATTTCTGATTTATTATATTTTTCTATATTTACTAGAATTGGTTGTGACGTATAACATGTACATTATTATTTATTTATCCATTATTTATAATTGGCAAAAAAATTGTATATTGTTGGTTACTGCATATTTCAGTCTATAAATAATTTAGAGAATCCTAAATTGTTCTAATTGTATAATAATATTTATTAGACTCGCGATTTTTGAGTCTAGGGTTTTGAGTGGATGATTGTTTTCCCGGTTTTAACTATTTTAACCAATTGATTATGGATTACTTAAGAGTTTGGCAGTCTATTTGAGGGATTGTTTTGACTATTTAAACCATTAACTGTTTTGACTATTTAAACCATTAACTATTTGACTACTTGACCAATTGACTACTTAATGTTGACTATTTGATCATGACTAATTGTTGCCTGATTAATCGAATTATTCCAATTGTTTTAATGTTATAATTGTTAAGGACATTGTTCACTACACTTTATGTATTATTTATCCTGGTTGACTTTGCTGAATCTAGGTATCCAACTAGGCATGTGGAATCACTTGATCATGCTAATTAATTGCTGTGAGCTGGAATGCCAAGTCCATAGGACTCATCTTCTGGTTATTGATATATGAATGTTATGTTGTGGTTCCCACCAATCAGGTGGTGCTTATCAAATTTCAAATGAATATGTTATTTAAGTATGGTTGATGTTATTGATATTGTCTTCATTACCAATGTTGTTATTGTGGTTGTACTGTTATCATTACCGTACTATTGGCGCCGTTGTTATTGTTACTGTTATTATTACTATATGTGATATTGTTATCAGTACCATTAAGTTATTTATAAGATTGTCCAGATTGTTACTATTACTATTGTTGTTATTTTTATTGTTATTTTTACTGATAGTGTTACACTTATTGATATTGACATTGTTACTGCTATTGCAATGTTATTAAGATTGATATTATCATTGTTATTATTAATGTCACCATTACTGTACTAATATTGCTATTGCTGTAAATTTTGATTGGATGTCTAGTTATTTACTGTTATTGCTCTACTTGTTGACAGATGTTCAAGGACCCTAATGGTGCTTCCAAGGGTTACAAAGATGATTTTGTATTGCATTGTTATATTATATTGTAATGTACTATTATACTATATTATTTGTATTATATTGTATCAAAGTATCATTCCGTACTATGCCGATGGAAGTGTCTCACTCTGACCGAGGTAACCTCTCGTTTTGAATTATAATTAGTTCTACCTTAGATCATATATGGTTTTTATAATTTGAGGTGTTTGTAGCTCATTTATTTATATGAGGACAATAACATTTGTTATTGACATTTTTATTTTAAAAACATGTAGGGTTGTGTCCTTGTAAGGAGCTGGAGTCGCTCTCACGGGATGCTTCGTTTCACTCAGATATTGGTGGCTATGGATTCTACATTACTACGGTATTTGATTTTTTGTATATGGTTTCACTCTATGCATTATCATTAGGATCAGTGATCACTAATTTTAAATTGGTTTTTAACACCAAAACACTAGAACGATTTATAGATCTTGGGGGTTTTATGTGGTTTTAGAGCATTTTCAATGTTGTTCTCTAATAATATTTATTATAAATGAATTTGAAATTTTTGCTCAATTGATTTTCCAAGTAATGCCTTCGGTCTAGTTCTTCTGGGAACCGGTTTGGGACGTTACACAACCATTGGCTGCATTTAAAAAAAACTGAGCTGCCAGATCTAGTCGTCGACTAGGTTTAGACAGCCTTGGCCACATCTAGTGTCCGGCAATGGAAGGAAATGGTTTTTCATTATTATCATTAAATTTGAACCGTCTTTATAATTGGATAGTCCATGTTAAAAGTGCTAGAGGAAAGGTTTCATGCCACTCGTTCATGTAACTTTTCCTCTTTTATTTAATTGACTGGGTATAAATAATTTGTTGGGCCCAAGGAAGACAAGTTTTTTTTTATCTATTATAATGAATGTCCAATGTGGGGGAACGGCCTGTGATAGAGGCCCAATTTCTGAATAACCACAAGTATTAGGGCTTGTAGTTACTAAGTTTGTTTCGTGTTACTCCTTAAAAACAAATGAAGCTTTTATTAATTTTTTGATATCCAATATATTATTGTCATCTTGTGTCAACTTATTTTAACCTAATTCAATCTGGATAAACTTAAAGGATTGTGCATATGTTCACTCACCCAATGTTAGGACGCTGCCACCACCATCAAAAACCCTAACTGGTGACGTCTTCCAAAAATTTAATAATATAAGACTTTATATTAATTTCCTAATCAACTCAAGATAAAATTTTTCTTTGATTTATATACAACTCAAGCACCACCTGCACCTTATAAATTTTGGATAGTTTATTATTTTTATGTACTAAGACCTCAAGGTATTTGGAAAAGGGACTATTTCTTTTACACACCCTTATATTAATATATAAAATAAAGGACTTTTAATACAACGTTGTTGCCATATGTCATTTAATTATTTTACAATATTATCTTTTATTTTATTTTATTATAAATTAGATTTTTTTAATCTTCTAATACTTTTATATTATAATTAGGATTTATTTTGATTCCTACAACCGTGCAACACGTGGGTTAATGACTAATTATATTATAATATGAAGGTTTAATTGGGTGGTTAGTTAATATACGGTATTTAGTTTAATGAGCTTTGATAAGAAACTAGCCAAAGACTTGTGCATCACGTGGGATATATTTAACATTTATTAATACTATATATTAAGAATATACAAAATTAATTTCAGAATTATTATGATGATATTTTTAAATAAAAATAATAAATATTATTTATATTTAACATAATATAGTTATATACAAATAATAAAAATTTTAATAACTAAATAGACTTTATTTTTAAAGATTTTAAATTTGATTAGAATTATACTATAAGTTTTTTAATAATAAATAACAATATGTAAATAAATATATAAAAGTGGTAAAATCTGAATTATATATATATTGTTAAGTAACAAAATTTAATTTGATAGTATAACTATGAATATATTAAAATATATTAATATTTTCAATTCCTAATTTAGGTAAAATTCTATTCAAATGTTTTTCTAATAATAAATAATAATATTATCAAATTAAGTAAGTATTATGGTAATAGTGAATAAATTAAAATATATTAATATTTTCAATTCCTAATTTAGGTAGAATTGTAGTCCAATGTTTTTCTAATAATAAATAATAATAATAATAATAATTTTAAATTAAGTAATTATTAAAGAACACGTGAAATTATTTTGAGGCTAGAATTAACTACGATATAAGAAAAGGTAAAATATGATAAAAGTGAAAAAATTCATGGCACTTTAATATAAAAGGATAGATAATTTAAAATGTAGATGAGTCAATAACCATCTTTAAGGTACTTTTTCGAATGTTAATGAGTCCTTAGATCAACTTAGTCTCTCCCCTTCTCCTATCATCTCCCCGAGTCCCCCTTCAGAAAATTGGTAATAATTTTTCCCCATGTGCAAATAAAAGATAATATTGCCAATGAAATTTAATTTTACTCTCACATGCAAGAAAAAATTAATATCTCCCAAAATTAATATTTCCTTCAGGTTTACCATTTATCTCACAATCTCAAAATATTAACTAAGTGAAAAAACTATTTAACCTTTATTGACGTTAACTTAAATAACCACTCATACAAACATTTATTGACGAACTTAAATAACCACTCATACAACTACATTATTTGTCTCTAATAATTGGACCTTTCAATTCTACATTAGTTTAGTACAGTTTCATATCGTGAGAGTTTTTGGGCTTGATTCTCGCCATAAGCTAAGTTCTTAATTATTTTCTTCCTTTTCCTTAAGAATATTGAGAATTACTAATAATACTAATGCTATTATTTAGGTGGATGATATGATATTAAAAAATTACAAAAAAAAAAACTCTAGGCATCCTAGAAGTCAGACCATCTCCTGGTGAGGCTAAACTGCTCAAGTCTAGAAAAGAGCTCAATTTATTAGGAACACCACCAATGGAAGTGCCCTGAAGGCCTAAACTGGATAACGCTGTACACGCGTTAACAATCTAAAGGTATTAGCTCCGAGCACTCTCTAGGCTAGAAACGAACCATTTTTAATTGGGTGAGTCCTTCACCACATATCTCTCCCTTCCTCTCTTCCATGGCCACCCTTGCCAAACACCTCCTACTCTGCCACACCCAAAAGCCCTCCTCCACCAACCATTCCCGGCCGGACCACCGGCAGCTTACACCTAACTTGCTGGAGCAGACGATGCTCCTCGGCAGACGTTCACTCATCTCCACATTGCTGGCAGCATCCGCGGCAGTGGCAACGGCACCTACTGCAGTTGCACAGACCTGGGGCACCAGGTCCTTCTTCAAGGAGAAGTACCTTGAGCCAGGCCTGTCGCCGGAGGAGTCGGCTGCCCGAATCCGGCAGACCGCCGATGGCCTCCGAGCTATGAGAGAGATGCTGGACAACATGTCATGGACGTATGTGAGATTCTATATCAGGTTGAAGTCGGCCTACCTTTCTTATGATTTAAATAGTGCAATATTGACTTTGCCGGAGAATCGCCGCAGTAGTTTTGTGAAGACTGCTAATGAGTTGGTTGACAACATGGCCGAGGTACTCTTTACTTGATAAACAGCTTTGGTTCTCTTTCTCACCATATTTCTCACGCTTCCTTGCCTGTAACTCTTGTTTTCCAGATTGATTGCTAATAAGAAGTGAATAGGCTAAGTTTTTTAAAAAAGACGACTAACCCTGTTTGTACATTCTTGCGCAGTTTGATTATTACGTCAGGACACCTAAAATTTATGAATCATATGTCTACTATGAGAAAACGCTCAAGTCTCTGGATGATCTGGTCGCCATGTTGGCATAGAAATGGGTGGTCAAAACCATCTCTGTACCTCCAAACAGTTTCGTGAACTTTATACTCATTGTTTTTTTAAGTGTGTTCACTTGAGTTATGTGACAATTTACTGAACTAAACAATCGCATTACTACTTTAGAATCGATACTTTTTAATTAGTGTTGTTGGAGATAGCATAGTTACTCAAATACAAGACACTATTTGAGACAGAGACACCATGTTACACGTTACACGTTAGACCATAAACATTCACAATCAAATTGTTGAAAACAAACATGAATAGATACCACAAATGCCAGCATGATCAATACAGAATCGCAGCAACTGCATGTTGAGATCAACTTAATATGCAATAAGCTGCTTATAATACTCTTCTCAAAGACTCATGATGCAACACATTTAACGTCTAGCAAGGGCGACGGTAGACAACAAGATCTAAATGAAGACAACAATCCCAGCAAAGGAGCCGATCAAAAAGCCAGAGATGCGTTCACAGAAGGAATCGAACTGTTGACATATGGCAAACCAATTGGCCCTAGCATTCCCCTTGTGTGCAAGGTACACTTTTGCAGCTGCCGCCGAAGCCCCGGAAGTGACAAAGGGACTTCATTGTTCTATACGGAATTGTAATATCCAGAGTTTTGCTAACCGGGTCGATGAACAACAAGATGATCCTGCTGCCCTTGGCACTGCTCCTCATAATGTGGAAGATGAAAAGAGGCAGGGAAAGAACAAGGTATCCACTAACAAACGAGCTAGCTATCCCAAAAAACCTGATCAATTATTGAGGAATTGATTGTGAGATCAATCATAACCAGTTGTAAACAGAGTGGATGTGCTAGCTCAAGAGGTTAATATATAGTTTGCTTAATGTATATGCTTACGTGAAAGATGGTAGATCATCATCTGGGCCTTGAAACGGATGTATTGAGTGAAGAAGGGGAGGGTCTCATCTGTTGTCCCCATGGCAATGGCGCTTCCCAGCGTTCCAATAAGTGCAACCAGCCTAAGAATGAAGTCAAGAATGGAAATGCCACTGTTCACCCCTGCAGGCCTTGCCATAGCTGCCCTGTATGCCTCCCCGTTCTCAGTTGCAGACCCTTCCTTCACCACTCTCCGAACTGCTTGAAAATGCTAATATGTAATAGGAATGCTTTGGATTAAATTCTTGATAAGTGGATATTGCAAGGGTTTGAATTTATACCCGTATATGTGATGAGCCAGCCAATGAAATTCATTAGTTTGTGTATGTTAGGTTGGTTTGAGCGCACATGACACATGCATTACTAGGCTACGTAGTATCACGAAATCCAACTTGCTAATTTTTATATTTGATTGGTCGTACCTGTTCCAAAATATCTGATTAATGAAACATGGCAGTGAAGAACTGAGAACTCCTCCAACCGAACATGCTTATTATGGTTTAAAAGGATTAAACTACTCCACCCAAATGTCCCTCTCTATAGATATAGCTCCGGAAATTTGTGTATTAATTTATAGATCAGTTGGATGAATGCTTGCCCTCTTCTCTATCTTTGTAACGAAGTATGGTCTTCTTGTAAGAGAATCTTCAAATGGAGCAGTTATCCATCATGGTGGGAGGTGAGGGTAATTAACTCGGTCTACACAGTACTAAAGCTAAAAAACTGTTGAGTGATTTCACTAGTGTCATTACCAAATTAACGTTGAAGGATTAAAGGTGTACAATTCAAACTTTTTTTTTCTTTTTGCTTTTTACCGGGCAATCCAACACATATTGCGAATTCTACCCAAATTAATAAAAGAGAATTCAATATTGATCTAAGATCAAAAGTAAGAGAATCAATCAATCAAAAATATTAAAAAAATTTAAAAAATATATAATAAAAATATTTTTACAAAAGAACTCAGGTTCAAACCAAGTTAAACTCAACTTCTAATTTTTTACTAATAAGAATATATTTAATTGTCTTGAAAAAATATAATAAAAAATTAAATAACTATAATTCATCTATTTATTCAAATCATATAAATATTTTTAAAGTCAATCATTGTGTATATATAATATATTAAATTATTATAGCCTATTTTATTATTTAATGAGAATTTAGCTATAAAATTAAATTTTATTTATGATATAAGTTATACATAACGCGGCATCTCACTTAGTTATCTTCAAATCAAAACTTGAAACTTAACCACACGGAATATAGTTTCACATCTACAGGGAGAAAGGGTGGTGTCGAATTAAAACATAGGTTTTTAGGTCCTTTAAATGATTAGTCGTTTTGAAGTGTACCTGTTGACCCATTTTCGTATATATCCATTGCAACCTAAAAGGGTAGGAAATCGAATATGTAAATAACATATCTCCAATCCCTCGCTATTTCTCTCTACATAGGATGAAGTGCGAACATTCCTTGACTATATATATGCTTCAAGCGGCAGTGAGCATGCTTCCCTCGTAGAAAATTATGATGGGCCTGCTTCAAAATAAAATTATAATGGGCCCAACTGAATGCATAGCAAAGTCAACCTTCCAAAGGTTGGCATCCACGAGAGCTTCCTTATCCTCTTTCCGCTTCCCAGATGCCTGAGCTACACACAATCAAAACCGTAGCCGCGTATGAACAAATGGCACAAATGGCAGGAGCAATGCTGGGATTCAGAGCAGCTCCCAAGCCGCATATGCACTTCCATGCTCCCAACCTTACAAGGATTGAGATGAGTGCATGCCCAAGAACAGTACATTGACGCTACCACTACTGCCCTTACATTTATAGTTTGTCCTTTTGTTCATTTGAGCTCTTTTCCTGGTTGCCAACATGATTTGCCATGACTATTTGCAGTTGAGGAGTTGGTCTAGATTTGGTTGGAACACAAACCCATCTCAGGTGATGGATGAATTCTTTTTCTTTCCGTCTAAATTTGCACATAGTGGAATTATTACTTGAATATACGTGGATGATACATGGACTACAGAATGAGCTTATCAATAGAAGGATGGTAGCTCACAAATGGAGGGCAAGAGCGTTCCCAGATTGGCCTCTCATGGCAGTTCTGGTTCAACACGCAGAGGGTCAGAGAGATCTTATCCTCCACAAATATGTTTGGCATTTAAATGACGACACCATAAAGGCAGTCTGTAAGTAGAGATATGTAAAATTCGTTGTGGTCTTTACATTAGTACTAGTTTTTGATAGGTTCTTCAATGAGCCTTTCTTGTTTATTGGTGATTTTTTGTGGTATGTTCATATTAGATACTGGTTATATCATGTTCACATGCTGGGGCTGTTGTGTCTTTGGATCCACAAAAGTAAGCAAACCAGCCTTGTCTATCATTTGTCAGCTCATGGTAACCTACTAACTTCAATATTTGATCGTCTCTAATTCTTGTTTGGGGACAACTTAGGACCCTTATTATGATTCCGAAGAGTACAGGGAAGATGGAGGCGATGGCACAGGGCATTGGGTTTATGAGAAGGTAATTAATTAGTTTGTTATAATACAATTTTAGTTCAATCAGAAACTTGTGAGCTGACTACCTTTCTCCTATGCTTTATACAATATATATAGTCCTAATGATGATACGGAGTTGGTGGGTGCAGCAAGAAGACATTGAGGAATCGGCAAGGGCAGAGCTGTGGAGAGAAGAGTTGATTGAGGAGATTGAACAGAAGGTGGGGGGATTGAGAGAGCTTGAAGAAGCAAGCAAGGAAGAGGAACTTGTCAAATGAAATATGAAGCCTATATTCTTTGCCAAGGATTATTGGGTGATGTAAATAATGTCCACTATATATCAATGCTTCATTGTTCAAGCCAAGGCCAGGCATTATTGGCATCTCCTATAAAAAACAAATGGAATGCTAATGTTGGGCCAGATACAGAAGCCAACGCCATCGTACCAAGAACCATCAATAGATCAGTTGTCATTGCTAATATTAATGTTTAACCCCCAAGCATCAGCTTTCTAGTGAGAATAAGAATAAATTTATTAATTATGAACTAATCAGATAGTCGGCTTTTGTCAAAGTTCTCGCTGCTGGCTTTAACCATTCTTAGAATAATCTAACATTGATAAATAAAACAAGCTGGCAAACAAGGTTTGAACAGTTATATCGGAATCGGTTTTTCAGGGAGTCGGAATCAGAATCGGAATCGATCTGAATCGGCCAGGAATCGGTTCAGTTGAATCGGCCTGAATCGGGCCAAATCGGTCATATACAAAAATTTGTCAACTCATAACAGAAATACCTGAAATACATAATTATATAATTTCTTAACATAAATACACAAATTTAAATATTTATACAACAATCATAAAGGTATATAATTATGACAATATAACGGTAGAGTCATACCTGAAAGAACAAATAAGAACATACCTGAAAGAACATATTCTTTATGTAATTCAAATAAGAGCAAACTTGAAGAACATACTCTTTATGTAATGAACACAATTTCATATAATTACATACCTAAAAGAGCATCAAAATTTATCATCAGAATACCACAATGTCATAAGTATATACACAATGTTCATATATCATCATCTGTATTCTATCAAATCCAGAATCTACAACTACCATCAATTCGACCACTACCAAGCAGATTTTCAATCAAATGGTATCCCATTCACAAAGACAACAAACTGAACACCAAGGCAAAGACAATTAACTGCAAAAACCGTCAACTACAGTTCCTAAAAACCCTAGCATATCAACAGTAGCACACCAAAAAATTCATCATCAATCGGACCACTACCAAGTAAATTTTCAAGACTTCTAAGCTATATACGCACATCACAATTTATACATAGCACATATTCGCACATCACAATTTGCAGCACACACAATTAAGTCAATGAAATCCCAAATCAACAATAAAAAATCCCAAATCCGCACAAAATTTTAATTTGGACATCACAATTTGCACATCATATTAATCAATTAGCACATCATAGATAACAATTCGCACATCACAACATTCAATTTCAATAAAAAAATCTAAATTTACCCAAATTTTCGTTCGGCCGCCGATTCCACCCGAACTCCTCGCCTTTGCGCTCCACAGCACACTCCACAGTGTTGTCGCCCGGCCACCTGTCGAAGGCAGAGTTGCAAGGGCGGTGGCGTGGTCGGAAGGTCGGGCGGAGCTGAGGTTGGACGGCGGAACCGCGACGCAGCGCGAGCGACGACGGAAGCGGGGGAAGGATATGATTTTAGGTTTTTAAAATCCAAATTACCATTTTACCCATACTTAAATAATTTAATAAAAATCATACTTAAGGTATTTTAATAATTTACTAAAAAATCGATTCCGATTTAAATCGGCCGATTCGGCCCCGAAATTGGATCGGCGCGACACCGATCCGATTTAAATCGGCCGATTCCACTCGAAATCGGCCGATCCGTGCAACTCGGGTCTACATACTTAAATAATTTAATAAAAATCATACTTAAGGTATTTTAATAATTTACTAAAAAATCAATTCCGATTTAAATCGGCCGATTCGGCCCGAAATTGGATCGGCGCGACACCGATCCGATTTAAATCGGCCGATTCCACTCGAAATCGGCCGATCCCTGCAACTCGGGTCTACATGTACAAACTCGGTAGGTTCAAATAACATTACCAAATAAAAAGTTAACCACCGGGATTCATATAATCTCCTTCTCCGGTTGACATGAATGGTGAAAAACAAGCAATAAATAGATCAGAAAATAAAGCTTTTGATACAATGAGATACAGTAAAAGCAGCTGGACTTTATCAGAAAATAAAAGCACTTGGAACTCGAGTCAGAAGAAATTATAGCACAATAGTAGTACGCTGATGCACAAGTCTTGTAACCAGGTCGGTGCCTCTTGTCCTTTCAAATGGGCGACTAGAACACTCTTGTTGCCTTTCATTTTTTTGACTCTTGATGGTGATACCTTCCCTTTTAACCCGTTCATCTAATGCTTTGATAGATCGGAAGTATCAGAGTACTAGACTAAAAAATGGTCAAAATGTTCAATTCTAAGAGAGCAATGTTAACTTTGATTACTAATGCAGATATTGACTTATTAAATCAGTATAAACACGGATAATACTATGCCAAGATCCAGATTATAATAACAGAGGATGAACGCGCAAGCCTATGGAGTAACTCCCGTTAAGTACATGTGAACTTTGCTTAAAGCTTTAATGATCACCATATATCTTCAAGACTAACATGTTTATCATCGTAGGTCTAGCATGGGAGGAGAGGGCTGGGATGTAGCCACAGATCACTTGCCGGGTGGCCTTTCAAAATAGGATTAGAAAGTTGAGATTTCAACTTATAAAAAAAAGACCACTTATGATCATAATTGAATTGAAAGATTGAGAGAGTACACAGTAACATAGATACTTAGAAGGAAAGACTCTGCGTGCACCCAATAAGAAAGAAAAAGCCGGCAAGTCATCCTTGGCTGCACCAACGAATCCTTCTTCCCCCATGCAAGACCCTAGATGAATGGAAAAGGTTACAACACTCTGCTTTCTGCTATTCAGATCAACATAATCACGTTTATTTTCAAATGGAGGAAACTTCTGAAAGACAAGATGAAGAAAGAGAATGGGAGGAGCATGGGAGAAGAAAGCCCACAGGTAGAAGAACCTTGTTTGGAGGATGCCTGCATGTGGGCACTTGCTTATAAAGAGCTTTTGGGGGGCCAGAAAAGATTAAATTAAAGCAGAATCCATGACTTCAAATATTATCTGAAAAGTTGCTTTTTTGGTTTCGACTGGATTATCTCTATTTTAACCATTGGACATTACAAATGAAATAGAGCAGAATTAAGCGAAAATCTGTGGGAACCAATGCTAGCTTTGAAGGGTAGCAAGAAATTGTGTATATGATCTTACCTGGAAAAGGGTACGATGCTAATTACGTAGCCAAATCCTTTTACCATCAAAAGTTTTTAATATAAAAACAAAAACATACACCCAAGACCTTTTCTTTCACCCGTGTAATAAAAAAAGTGAGGTGTGCAGGTGTGATAGCAGCTGGCTAGCGTCTCCTTTTGTTTTGACAGGACAAGATCTTCTTGAATTTAATATTAGTTGAGCACACAGGTATATGAAATCAGCTCCCAACTATTTCGTGTCTTCTTTTTCGTCAGCTTATTGACTGATGCATGTAGTGTATGAAATTAAATGGTAAAGACTAAAAGAGTGCAAATGGGGGAGTGCATTATTGAAGGATGATGAGTACTTGACAGACTGAAGAGTGTCCCCATGTCCCGAACCCTTCCCGCTCCTGTTTCTTCCCCCTCCAGGAACTCCTTGCTTACCAGGTTCCTAGTTCCTACCATCTTGTTGAGCTGACCTTGCACGGTGGGATTAATATGATCATTTGCTGGCCATGACTTCTAAGATACATAATTTGGCGAGTTAATAGCCGCGCAAGCAGCATTGATGATCGATAGGAGAGAGTCGGAAAGGGAGGCCAGCATCACATTTTCTTCTTACTTACCCCTTACACAAAGATGAGGTTGTCATCCAATCCAATCCCCCAATGCTATCCAGAAAGAGACAAGGCCGACAAAGGACCGACACGTGATCAACCAGTCTCTTGGATAGTTTAAGCATAAGAATTAATGGATTAATTTGGTTTCACATGGGCACATTGCCTCCCTTTTCCACTCGTCTAATGAGGATTAATTAGTTTTAGCCCAAGTTTTGTTAGAATCAAACTCAGCTGATTTGTCTTTGATTTTGAGTCTATTCTATTAAAACTTGAGTCGATTCCATTTACTAAAACCAGCTGGCTAAATTGAATCAATATTTGTTTTTTAATAATAAACTCCATAATAATAATAATAACAATTACCTATTTTAACTTACCAGTGATATAATCCAAAATTATATTATTTTAATCAAATTATATTTTTCCAAGAAAACTTAAACATGAAATATCAAGCTTGAATCTACCGGACCCTTTAATAATTTGGTCATCGATCTTTAAAAAATAAATAAATAAATAAATAAAATTATGTGGAAAATGAATCTACCGCCAATATCAGTGGATTTCAATTGTTTTGGACGGTGCCCTAACCCTAGCTTAGTAGCTTGCAGTGGAAGGCGTCCCGGCGAGGATACTAGCATTACCACCAGCCCACCACCCTGCTCCGACGACTGGCAAGCGTTCTCCGCCTCCAGGCAAGCGCCGCTTTCTCCCCGTAGGTGGCGACGGTCGGACGGGCGGCGGCGGCACGAGAGGTGGACAAGGGCAGGTGAGATTCGACGCCTTTTCGCCATCTACGAACTCGCCTCTTCCCTTCGGCTTTATGCCCCCGAATTTCATGTTGTACTTCAATTCGAGCGGGCGATCCACGATCTCCTCATTGAAAAGTTTGACTGGTTATCAGTTGTGCGAATCGCGTTGTTCTGGTGGTATCATTGGTATCGTGCCCATTTTTTCAGATCCATTTTGGGTGGTGCTAGTTGGATTTTGATCTCTTGAAAGGATGAGTTGAACCAGTGAGTAGTTACCCGACAAGGGTTTTTTTGTTTTGTACAAAAAAATTCTGTGAAAGTTGATTTGAATCAGTGATTAATTGCCTAAGATGTTTTCTTTTTTTTTCTTGTGATATAAATAAATAAATAAATTTTTTGCATTATATTTCTGTAAACAGATTTGGTACTATGTCTAGTATGGATGGAAATTCATCTATTTCTGTGCCGATGGCAAGTTTTGCTGAAAATGATGACATCAAATACCTTACTGGACTGAGCACCATTCTTGTGGCCACCATTCAAGAAGTGAAAGATAGAATTTCAAATATTGAGTTCATATTCTGCAGTCAGATTTTCCCTTTTCTTCAATCAAAATCAAGGGACTGGAAGATAAAGCTTGATGATGTAAAAAAAGTCGCAGAGGATGGCTGGAAAGCAAAGGAGAGTTCCTTACAGAAGCAACTTGAAGCCCTTCGGTTTGAAAATTGTAATGCTGGTCAACAAATTAAACATCTGATCGCTTCTCTTAAAGAGGCAAATTTGCTGAAGGAAAAACTGATTTCAGATGCACAAGAGAGTGAGAGAAAGCAGTTGGCTCAGCTGCAGGAGCAGCTCAGCATCAAAATTCAAGAGGCGGAAAAGGGAAGAGAATTTCAAGAGCAATTGATGCATCAGCTTGATTTGAAAAATAGTGAGATATTGGATATGCAGAAAAATCAAAAGGATGATTTTGAAATGAACAAGCTGTTGGTAGAGCTGCAGGAAAAACTCAGATTAAAAACAGAAGAAGCAGAAAAGGAGAAGGAATGGCGACACCAGCTGCAGAAGCAGATTGATTTGAATAATGCTGAGATATTGGATTTACACAAAATCAAAAAGGTTGATTCACCTGCTAAACAACCGGTGGATGCTACGCAAGAACCTCTCAGGTTAATGATGAAAGAGGTTGACAAGGAGGAGTTGAACAAGCACCTACTGATCCAAAATGATATACAGAACAGTGAGATAATGGCTGTGCAGGAAAAGAACAGGAATGCCCTTAATATGTTTATGGAGTTGAAGAGAAGATATATGATACTTTCACATCAATATAACCATCTCCTATCCAAAGTCTGTCGTACACCAAGAAATGAGATTCCTCGTCAAAATGGAAAAGCAGAAAGGGATCTGAAGCATGATGTCAGATCTGAAAAGAATGTTGAATCATCATCATCATTATCTGAGGAACAGATAATTGATACAGTAGATGATGAGACACAAATATTTGTGGACTCTCCTCAGGTGAACCAAAACTATAATCATGCTTCAAGTGCCTTAGCAGGCAGTAAGTGCCCTGGTGCTGTAAATTCCAAGCCACTTGAAGAATGCAAGCTGCCTTCTTCATGGAGAGTTACAAGACAAGGAGGGCCTCTTGGTGCTGATCCTCACGATGATTTCCTCAATACACCTATGGAAGATGTAAGAAGAAATATTAGCAAAGGTAAGACAAAAATTTCTGGTGCTTCTGTGTCAGAAAATGAAAACAAAATTTTAAAGTTTGAAACTGCCACCCGAAAACGTCAGGCATCAGCCCCATATCTGGAAAATAGAGGTTACAAGTTTGTGGAACCTGTGAGGAAGAAATCTGATAGGGAAAATCTAAAAGGAGTTGAATGCAAGCAATGCAAAAAGTTTTATGATGCTGTTCTTCCTGACGGTGGAAGTAATAAGAACTCAGAAATTCAATGTGAGCATCATGAAGGGGTTTCTAGGCATCGTTACAAATACATTCCTCCCATGACTCCAGAAGGGTTTTGGAACATTGGATTTGATTCTGACATGTAAACTTTCGTCCTGGTCATAGTCTGATGAAATGCCGCCCTCTTTTTGTTGGCTACCAGCATTTAGGCAGATAAAAAAACTTAAGCAACAAAGAGTGGGCCTGTGCTGGCTGAAAAATTACTTGCGAATTGATGAAGGATTATATGAAGATTGACTGGCAGCATGTTCACTTGTTTATTGCCAACATGAAAATAATTTGACTAACTGTATTTGTTAACCTGGAGAATACTGTGAGAGCGAGACTTTACTTGACTATGTACCAATCTGATAGAGATCCCTATTTCACGTCATCTGCACAAATAGCATCATCTGTTTGTGCAAAGAACTGAAGAAATGGTGAACAACTTTGCTCAGTACCAACTGAAGGCACTGTTTGAATCAAATGCTTAACTTTGTTTTGTGTTGATGGTGCTTACTAAGTTGTTAGTTTAATCGTCTTTTGTTTTTACGCTTCAATTGCCACAACATAGGCTGTGAGCAAATTATATATACATTTAGGTTGTGCGGTATCTTTTCTCCTATTAGCTGCAATCTGAATCCCTATGATAAAAGGGATCCTGTTTAAATTGTTGATACCGTGAATGTACAAATCATTTCTTAATTTCGGGTTTGAGTTGGAGTTCAGTAAGATGGTTAGGTTGAATTCCGATGGTCCGATGGTCTGAAGAAAGCAGTCGTTCGTCTAAACTTACGGTGCGTTCATAGGAGAAACTTTTCCCATCAGTTTAACTTCCACAGAAGCCAAACACCATTTAAGTGAAGAACCCAAGCTGATGACTTTGACTCACCAAAGTTTAGAGAACGCGACGCCAAACAAGCTCTTATAACCTGCAACCATAATCAACATCCATGTGAAGACTGAAGCACATTTATAGAGAAATATTGGAGCTTCTCTCCCTAAACTTCCTCGTTTCCCTGTTTTAGAGCCAAGCAATTACTTTCCTAAGAGCGATGGATGTATTCCATTTACTTTCCAAAAATTAAAATAAAATAAAAATAACAAGATGCACCAAATTCAAGCCAGTATCTGGTCAACAACAAGATATATGATCAAAATAACTAAACGAAAAAAATAAACATAAGGATTCAAATATTCTTAGACATCTTCTACTCTATTAATCTTCCTCGCGACATTTCCCTTGAACTCAGCATCTAATGTGATAATGCAACAAATGTGGCCAGTATCAAACAACCATCCTGGCCTCTTTAATATATAAATAAATATCAACTCTGGCACTGGGAAAAAATTAATTAAAAGTCATAAATTACAAGAAGAAAAAAACAATCCATATTGGTAAAGAGAATTGATCTGGTCATCAGGAGCAGGAAGAATACCTTTGCCTCGATCAGTTATTCCCAACGGTCTTGAAGCATTGTCCAATGTTGTCTTTTCATCAAGAGTTTGGCAATTTCCCAAACAATTACTATACTGAATTGTGACTTAGAAAGGAACGTAGAGTGGAAAATGAAGAATAGAAGAATTCAGAATCAAGATTGGAAGAACAGAGGAAGAGTGAGAATTAGTAAAGAGGGTGAAGAAGGAAGGAGAGAGAAGAAAGAGATGAGGAAAATTTGTATATTCGATGCCTCATTCATACACTGTTTCTTCTTTTTGTACATTTCCCCCTACAATTTAAAATTTTTTCATTCTGCTAAATTATTTTCCCACTCAAAATTACCTTACCGCTAAAGACAAAATTCCTGCAGTTGAATACCAAAAATTCTAAAATTGCCCTTCTATTTGGGTTTTCTTTGTATCATTCCCTCCTCTTATCAACGACCTTGTCCTCAAGGAGGGCAAAATCATCAAAGAGCATTGTTAATTGAGATTCAGATTCCATGGTAATGTCTGCAGATGTCAGGTCCCCCCATAGTACCATAAAAATGTAACCTTCAGCTAACTGTTTCACTCGTCTCATTGATTTTATCTCTGGGCAATATATGCCCAATTTTTCTTTTAGTAAGGAAATATAAAATACATCATGTACTTGACATCCATCAGGCAAAGCCAATTTGTAAGCCACTTCACCAAATAGTTGCAGTATTTGATAGGGACCAAAAAATCTTGGCAAAAGTTTCATATGTCGAGTCAGCGTCGTTGAAACCTGTTTATATGGATGTAACCTTACATATACCCAATCCCCTGGGTTAAAACTCTTCTCCCCATGATGTTTATCATACGTCCTCTTTATTCTTTCCGGAGATAGCATCTAGTGCTGCTTCAAGAAAGTCAAGATTTGGTCTCTGGATTGTAGTTCGCTATCAACATCTGAAAGGTGAGCAGTGTCAGGGACATATGTGAGTAGTGTAGGAGGAGGCCTTTTGTGGGCTGCTTCAAAAGCAATACAATTAGTTGAAGTGTGTCAACTAGTATTGTAGGTATATTTTGCCCAAGATAACCATTTTGTCCAATCTTTTGGTCGATCTCCAATGAAACATCTCAAATACATTTTCAAGGTTCGATTCACCACTTCCATTTGGCCATTAGTTTGTGGGTGGTAAGCTGAACTGTAATTAAAAGATGTTCCCTGAAGATTGAATAATTCATTCCAGAATAAGCTTGTAAAGATGGCATCTCGATCGCACACAACTCACCATGCCATGAAGCTTGAAGACAATATCAAAGAAGATTTGGGCGACTGTGATAGTTGAATAAGGATGACTCAAGGCCATGAAGGGGTTGTATTTAGAAAGTCTGTCCACAACCACCAAAATTAAAGTGCGACCTTTGGAGTTGGGTAAACCATCAATGAAATCCATTGATCTATCAGTCCAAATGTGTGCAGATATGGATAAAGGTTGGAGGGGTCCAATTGGTGAAGTATTTGCCACTTTATGTCGCTGACATATCTCATAAACGGGAACTATTTCCCTCACATGATCTTTGATTTTGGACCAAAAGAAGATCGATTGTATACGCTGAAGAGTTTTTTGATATCCTTCATGAGAACTTGTGTGAGATTCTATTGCAATAATGTCTATCAAGTCAGATGGATTCAACAAATAAATTCGATGTTTAAAATATATAATTCTATTCTTGTAAGTCCAGCTTACGGAGAAAACTCCTTCTTCAATCTGTTTGACAATTTGTTGCATTGTTGGCTCCTGTTTGACTGTCTGTTTGATAGGTTCTAGCCATGTTGGAATGGGGCATGAAATGTCATGGATGACTGCTTCCTCATGTATGCTTGATAATGCATTTGTAGCTGAATTGTTAACCCCTTTCTTATACTCAATGGAAACATCGAAGCCCATCAATTTTGACTAACCACTTCCGTTGCAGTGTTGTAGTCAATTTTTGTTGCCATAAGAGTCTCAAACTCGCATGATCAGTTCGCACCACAAATGGTTGTCCTAGTAGATACTGTCGCCAACGTTGAACTACTAAGACAAGAACTAATAGCTCATTCTCATAAGTGGACAGCAAGAGATTCCTCCCATGTAAGGCCATGCTTAAGTATGCCACAGGAGTTTGATTTTGCATCAGCACAGCTCCAATTCCCTTGCTTGAAGCATCACACTCGATAATGAAACTTTTAGAGAAATCCAACAATACCAAAATTAGTTCGGTTAGAACAACCATTTTAAGTTCATTAAAAGCCTTCAAAGCTAAAGGTGTCCAAGTGAAAGAGTCCTCAACATGGAGGTTAATGATTCGGCAATGCAACCATTCCCTTTAACAAATTATCTAAAGTAACTGGTGAGGCCAAGAAACCCCCTCAAGGCCTTGATGGAGTCAGGTTGAGGCTACTGTTTAACTGCCAAGACTTTATCCGGATCCATTGCCACCTGACCTTTGTAAATGATGTAGTCAAGAAAGGTCACTTTCTTCGGTCCAAAAGAATATTTTTCTTGTTTAACAAACAAGATGTGAGCTCTTAATATATAGAATGTGGTTTTTAAATGAACCATATGTTCTTTCTAATTAGAATTGTATGTCAAGATGTCATCAAAGAATACTAGAACAAATCAACGAAGATAATCATGGAAGATTGAATTCATCAAGGATTGAAAGGTTGAAGGCCGTTAGTAAGCCCAAAAGGCATAACTAAAAACTTGTAATGGCCTTCATGAGTTCATAATGCAGTTTTAGAGATGTCATCCATAGATATTTTAATTTGGTGGTATCTGAATCCCAAATCCAATTTAGAAAATATTCTAGCATGATAAAGCTCATCTAATAAATCATCAATCAAGGTATAGGAAACCTATCTTTGATGGTTTGTTGATTGAGAGCACGGTAGTCAATGCATAGACACCATGAACCATCTTTCTTCCTCACTAACAGCAAACGAGATGAATAAGGATTATGACTATTCCTTATTACCCCATCCTCTAACATCTCAGATACCTACCTCTCAATTTCTGATTTTTGAAATGGTGGATATCTATAAGGCCTGGACACCATTGGTATTGTTGTCAGCATGATTACGTTGAGGAGGAAGTTGCTTTGGTTTCACAAAAATATCCTTGTAAGATTCCAACAACATAGTCATTTCTTGTTGCTTTTCTGAATATGAGGAGAGGAATGATGGCTTGGATTGAATTAAATCTGGTGTTGTTGTCGACTGCAACAACACACCTTGTTTTTTTAGAAACAATCTGGACCATTTTATTCTTTCCCACTACTCACATAGGAGAACGCTTAATGGCTTGTGACTGGAATTCCTTTCTATTGACTGTGAATGTCATCTAAAGTTTGTCAAAGTTCCATGCAATTGGTTCTAATGTTTGAAGCCATTGAATTCCTAATACTGTGTCAAATTCTAGCAAAGGCAATAGATGGAAATCAGCTAACAACTCATGGCCTTGATTAGTCAAATTTACCTCCTTACAACTACCAGGTTGGTGAAACGATCCCCATTAGCCACAACCACTTCCATTCGTTTGGTAGATTCCACTTTGATGTTTAGCTTAGTAGCCAAGTTTTCATCCAAAAAATTATTAGTGGATCCGGAATCCACTAAAACATGTATCAATTGCTTTTTAAGCACTCCTTGTATCTTCATTGTTTTCGGTGTTACTTCTCCTGTATAGGCCTATAATAATAGTTTAAGTAAGTCAGTAGCCATCACATGTTCCTCCACTGTTATTTTCATCGGTATCTGATTTTGCAAAAGATTGTTTTTCTCGAGATCATATAGCTTGGATGCTAAAAATTTCTTACATCTATGTCCCAGAACAAATATTTTGTCACATTTGAAGCATAGCCCTTTGGCTTTCCGTTGAGCCATTTCTTAGAGGGTTAATATCCTGATGAGTGTACTATGCTTCTTATCTGTAGATGTTGTAGGCATTGAAAATACATTCTTCCCCGTGGATTTTATTTTGCTGCCATTTATCCAATTGGAAATTCGACTAACCATTGTCCTTGATTCATACAATTTAGCATAGCTAAGAGCAGCTCTCAATGTTCTTGGCTTCTGAGCCTTAACATCTATGCGTAGATTATCTTTCAATCCCCCAGTGAAAAAATTAACCTGCTGATTAATTGTGACTTTCCTACCTTAGTGACCAATCGAATGAAAGCCTTGTAGTAATCTATCACAGATCCAGTTTGTCTGAATTTTGATAATTCTTCGAAATGATCCTCAAACTCAGAAGATCCATACCTGGATAGAATTTCATCCTTAAAATTAGTCCAAGTGATGATCAGATTTTCTTTCTTAAATAGTTGATACCAAAGTTGTGTTTCATCATCCAAATGATAGGCAGTCATGGCTACTTTGTTCTTTTTCTAATGTTTTATACAATTCGAAGTACTGCTCACAGTGATACAACCACATAATTGGATCAAATTCTTCATTATGCCTCTTGAATTTCAACCTGCTCACTTGAGAAGACGACGGTATCTCAGATAGGGAAGGAAACAATTGTCCCAAATTGATTGTTCTATAATCATTGTTGTAGCTATAATTCTGTTATCGATCTTGAGTATCCTTATAAGCAAAATTTTCTACGTGAGCAATACAAATATTAAATTTTATCATGGATTCTTGGATTATTTTCAAGGTTTGAGTACATGAATCTAGGGATTCTTGAATCCTTACGTGGCCTATTGCAATGGACGAGATATCCATGTTTTTAGAAATTACCTCATTTTCTAGCTCATCTGGTAACTCTGATCTATTGCCATCCCGAGGTCGAAATGGCTCTAATACCATTTTGATCTGGTTAATGGGAGCATGCCTCGATCAGTCATTCCCGAAGCTTTCCTTTTGCAACTACAATACCTTCAAATGTTTGGTAAAAACCTTCACCACCTCTAAGTTTCCGCTTTGCTCCTTGTGTAATGGATCATGTCGGTCTGGGTTTTCTAAACACACATTGCAAATCCGAATATGTATTTCTTTAACTTAGAATGAACCCAATTCAAACTAGATTAAGTAAACTCGATCCTAAACCAAACCAAAACGGATAATAGAGATATTACATATATTTATAAAACAATATTCCAATATAATATAATTTCAAAGATATTTTTATCCAATTTAATATTATATAAAGAAAATATAATTTAAAATAAAAATTTAATATTTTTTAATTCACACCTTTGTAAGGTCGGGTCTTTTGTTTTAGACATGATACAAAATAAATATTGGCAAAAAATTGAATTTTTAAATTTGGCCCGGATAAGGGCCGGGTCAAGTCGGATGCGTTGTTTATCGGGACGCCTTGCTACCTAGCGGCTTTGACTATGGCTGCTAACTTGGGCTAGGTTCAAATAGGTGAAGGCTGCTGTTTGTCGTCATGCTTAGGTTTGATAATTGATATGAAGTGCCATCACGGTCCACCCGGGGGAGGTCTTGCTCAAACAGTAATAAAAGTATTCTTGATTTCGATTTTGCCACCATAATAACGTATAAAAGGCAAATAATATCTTAGTTATAATGGTAATGAAGATCATTCTAAGGGCTCCTTTTTAGGTTAGTTAAAAGGTCTACATCATTCCTAGAAGGTTAGTATATAATTGCATTACGATTTTCTTTTATTTATAAAAATTTTGTATGTTAAGTGCTATGGAAAGTTTGCATATATAATTGTTTTAATGACTTTGAATACCAAAAGGAATAAGAATATGTGTATTTATCAATTTAAAAATATATGAAAAATTTATATAACAATTAAATGAATGAAAGGAGATGACTCGAGGTAAACGATGAGCGTCCAAATTTGAAAATTTTCATTTAAAATTAGTCAAAATTTTAAAATCATATCAGATATGGCCACTTTTAAAATTTTCATGTCAATCATAATTAAATCTGATTATTTTTTATTTAATGACAAAAATACCTATAAATGTCTCATTTTTATTATGAAAAAGGTAGATAATGGATAAAAGTTATAATCTTTAATAACTTCATATATAAAAATAAAAAGATTTACTAATAAATGATGAATAGCCTCCAAAATTATATTATTGATGAGTTAAAAAGCAAAAGGTAAAAGTTTTGAATTTTTTTAATATTGAACAACCAAAATCCAAAAAAATAAAATATATAGATTTTGGGTAGTTGAAATTTGAATTTGAAAATGTCATATTTTATTAAAAATTCTAATATATTTTTAATTTAAAGAATTTTTTTAAAAAAACTAAATATCATTCACCATGTGAAAAGTAATAAAAATGAGATTTTTATAAGTATTTTCGTCATTAAATAAAAATAACAATAAAATTTTATCACGATTAATATGAAAGTTTTAAAAATGACTATATTTTATATGATTTTGATAATTTAGTTATTTTTTATTGAGAAATGTGAAATCTGAATATTTGTGATATGTTCCCTTGGATTTACATGTGATTACTTGTGAGTTGAACTAATTTGAGTTTTATGAAACTTGAAACCGGGTCCTCTTTATACAAATCGGATCAAATTTTAAAATACGAGTTCACAGATTTGGGCCTTTTCACGTACAGGTTCGATCCGATCGGAGTAGGGACCCAATCACCCAAACTCCTGCCCAGTTCTGGCCCAAATGTATCAAAATCTCCCGCCCGCAAGTCTTCCTAACTCTTGCTTGTCGCCTCTTCCTTCCCACTTTTCTCCACTTCTCTGCTTCTCGTTTCGGATCCCTCTCCTCTCTTCTCCTATAGTTACAAAATTTTTCTAATGCAATTGCAGTGAACATCTTAGATTAGGGGTGAGCATACTCCGCATGTAACTGACCAAACCAAATTGAAATTGTCGGTCTGGTTTGATTTTTAAAAGTATTTGGTTTGAGTCGGTTCTAATATTGGGCACCAAACCCAATATAATGAAATTTGGTTCGGAACCGAACCAAACTGAAATCATCCAAAAAATAATATTTTTTAAAAAAACCTTAATATTCATATTTTATGTGGTTTATTTTAATTTCCTTATAACTTATTTGAGATGTTTAATATAATATCTATGTATAGAATATTTTAAATATGATTATGATGGTTAAATCATGTTCACATTTCATTTATTATCAATAATGAATTTTAATGTGTTTATTATAATTTCAAATTTTTTTGGAACTGAACTGAACCGAACCGACCAAAGTTTTTTAGTCAATTTCTATTTTGTTTGGGGGGAAGATCAGTTCGGCTCAGTTCTAGATACAAATCATCGAATACTAGTTCGGTAGTTTAGTTCATTTAGTTCAGAACCGAACCGACCGATTGTTCACCCCTGCCTTGGATACATTGAGAAAGGGTTACTATCCCATTACCACACTAAGCATTGTGATATTTTGAAGGCCGATAAGATACTGTGCAAGAAATGTTTTTCAAAACTCCGGCTGCCCAGAATGATCACAAATGCCCATCAATCCCTTGGTCGGGAGCGGTTAAGGCTACAGTGGTAGTGGCCGCAAGGCCGGACAAGGCCTAGGAGGTGCCAGCCAAGTCCAAGGAGGTACTGACCAAGAACAAGGCACCTCCTTATCCTTGGCTGGCACCTCCTAGGCCTTGGCCGGCCTGTGGTGTAAAACCCGACCTATTGATTCAGTGTTTTTGCGACCGATTTGGTTTTGGTTCGACTCTGTAACACTTCGATTCCAGTTCACCTAAAAACCAAATTAGAACTGTTACAATTAAGTCGAGTCATGTTTAAATCAATTAATATGTAAGACTCGAACGAGAAACTGATCAAAACAACTCTCTTGGCATCTCGAGAAAGGAAGACACATCTTGATACATCAAGTAAATACATGAACATGCATCAAACATATACAAAAAAAACAAAAGAAAACAATGTTGTTTCAGCTCAAGTGTTTGTAACATCTATTTGTCTTTCTACCAAAGCCGACCCAACACACACGAATACAAGACTTATATATATAATAGGAAAAACGTCAACAACGAGTGTCATTGGTCTAAAAAATAATTAGTATAAACTGACAAGTAGAATCTGATTTCTATGAGGAAGGAAAGTAATACATAATCCCCATGGGAATACTCAAAGGACATTTATTGAATAGCCATCAAGCTATAAACTCGATAGCATTCCAAACTGAACCGGTGCTACATCACTCTTAGCAATAATTGATCCCACTCTTGGGAAAAAGAACATATCCTAAGCTCTCTCCAAACTTCCATATAACATCTGACCAAGAATATAAAAATTGAGTACTCTCAGGCAGTTGCCTTTTGTACCCTTTGATACCATAAGTCTAAACATGCATTGTATACAATGATACCCGTCAACTCCACGCCTCTTTGGGTGTGAGGAAGCTCAAAACGTAAAAATGTTAGGATCCATCGGGTATAGAACAACCCTTTCACTAATCTAAAGCCCGTTGTGACTTGTGTATACGCCTGCTCACGGTATATATAAGGTCAGATCCACCAACTGTCGACTTACTAAAAACTCGATAAAAACTATGTACATGGCTGAAAAGGGAATCATATATGTAAGCCAGAAAGCAACATGATGTGGAGCTAAGTTCAAAAATAACATGAAAGATCTTATCCTCGAGAGTTATTAATCACGAAAGTAAAATACGTCTAGATGACTTGTGTTAAGTGGGATTTGATAAAATAACCACTTAACGTGTCATACGATCTGTAAATCAAATCTCGTTATAGAATCTAAGAAGATTCATAATGGACCTATGGTCCAAGTTCCAAGAATGATAGCACATCTAAGGCGAGCTCGGACTCTTAAACTCACATCGGAAGCCACTGCTAAGTAAAAAATTGATAACTCTATATGATGCAGGGTCGTAGCATATGCTCACATCAACAATAACATCAACTCTACCAATAAACAATGCAAGACAAATAAATAAATGCATGACACGCAAACTGAGGTACATGCAAATCGAGGCATACACAACAGTAAATAAACAAACAAATAAAAACATGCCTAATAACCAAAAGAATAATAGATACAATAATAAGCACTCGATTAAATATCGAAACAATAATAAATAACAAACTAAACACGCATGAGAATGAATAGATAAATAAATCCTGAATATTAATTAAATAAACAATCGATTAATAAATAATTAAATAACTAAATTTGTGAATCAATAGATTAATAATAATGCATAAGGAAATAAATAATATACTAATCATGAATAATAATAATAATAATAATAATAATAATATGAATATCACTATATAAATATGTAATTAAACCCGAGTATAAATCAACACATACACGACTTAGTGAATATATAAATAAATAAATCAATAAATAGATAAATAGTTAATTAATAATAGTTAATCATGAATAATAACAATATAATTGTTAAATATATGAAAATATCTAATGATAACATGTGCGCGTAAATAAATAAATAATATTTGACATGCATGAATAAAAATAATATTAATAAGTAAATATACAATAGTAATAAATAACCATACGAACATGCATTATAAGTGATAAATATATAAATAACTAGAAATAAACAATAATAAATAAAAGAATAAATAAATAAATAAATAAATAAATGCACTCATAATATCAAAATATACCAAATAATGTGAATATGCATCTAAACTAATATAAAAAAGTTTCAAATTACTCAAAACGGTCCAAAAACGAAAGAAACCGGGCCGAAAACACTTGAAAACGACAATCAAGTCAATTGGGCTTAACTGAACCGAATTGGGCCGAGTCAACTCGGTTTGGGTTAGCTAAAGTGGTAGGTTGGGTTAGCTAGGTGGACACGGGCATGGGTAGGCAGACAAGCAAACAGGGCTCGGACATAGACATGCAAACACAAGTAGGGCATACTGGCACTAAAGGGTCGGCAGTGCTCGTCGCCGAAAAATGCCAACAATGGCAAGGTTGGGGTCGCCACTAGTATGGATCGATGGGGGATGACAAGGTGATGGTGACTGGGTTGGTCATTGACAAAGTCTGACATTTATGGCGGCCAGACCCAATTTGCCTTGGCCGAAATCTGGTCGCTAACCATTTTTTTCAAGGAGCAACCAAATATGGCCATTGCTGGCTAGACCTATCCTTCCTCTGGTTAGATCTGGTTAGGGAACAACTAAGTCCGACTTGTGGCAACTGGACTTGGCCACCAACGGCTAGATTTGTTTTTTTTCTTTTCTTTTAAAGGCATGGCCAGAAGGTAAGGTCCAGTCTTGCCACAACTGCCGCCCCACCAAGCTCCACCTCTACCCTGCCGCCCCCTCTACCCCACTCCGCCCCCTACCTTGCCGCGGATGCACCTCCTCCCCACTCCCCCTCAACCCCGCCGTCCCGCCTTGGCGGTGGCCGAATCAGACCCTGTGGCCATAGAACCGGGGTAGAAAATTTTTCTACCCTAAAGCTTGATTTAGGCCGTCCAATTACAAAGATGACCCCGATCTTTTTTTTAAATAATAAACTCCTCCGATGCCGGCGGATGCGGCTGGCCATGTTTAGCCGGTCTGCAGCCAGATTTGGCCAGTGGGTGGCCATAGAAGGCCGCTCGCGGCTAAATGTAGCCGGCACGTCGGCTGCCAGCACTGGGGAATTTATTATTATTATCTTTTTGAAAAAGTATATCTAGGCCGTCTTCGTAATCGAACAACCCAAATTAAGCTTGGGGCAAGGCATATAAAAATTTTACCCACACACACGCCTATATATATATATATATATAAGAGTAGATTGGATGAACAATTTGATCTCTCTACTACTAGGCCCATCTCGTTTACCACCCACTAGACCCATCTCGGAATCTTGATATGCTGGCTCCAGTGGGCATCAGCCCATTGCAGCATGGGACACTGTAAGCTCGGGAAAGAAAGGGGGGACACTATGAAACAATACCGTTTTATTTCTCCCGCACTATCCAACAATGAACCTAAAATTAATTTCTTTTCTGGGCCATGTAGATCAAATCTCATTCTCAAGGTTCTTGATCTTTTATATAACTGATTCTTCATATGAAAGCAAGCATACATGCATAAACAACATCATAAAAGATCGCAGATTGATACCAATAGAATATCCACTAATCATGGCTTTTGGAAACCAGGTTGCAAACCTTTGTCCACTCCTCATCACTAGATTATTATTAAACCTCTTGTACAAGGCAAGAGAAGGGATATCAAAGGTCTCTTTAATTAGACAAAAAGTTCTATGAAGCCATAGGTGACTTTCATCATGATGCGCCAATTAGTGGTCCACCATTGGATTTGCGAACTTCAAATCTTCATGTGGGCTTTGCTGTTTGATGTTTTTTCAACCTTTATTGAAGCCAGAAATGATAACCATGTTGAACACAATTGCACTCGGAAGTCAGACCGTTACTTCATTCAAGCAATATTAGTTGGAAAAAATTGCTGATGGTAAAAAGAAAAATCAATAGGAATCAACTTCACGTGCCCAAGGAAATGGAAGCAGTGAAACTCCATGGTTCGCTTCCTGTTGAGGACAGCTTCTACTGGCTGGCACCATAACTGCAATCCTTCTGAGGGACATCATGTGGGGCTTAACACTTGTTGTAGCTAGTAGAACCTGCTGGCGACCAACCTAACAATGGCACATGATTGCCGGGCAGGATCAAAATATCTGAGTTGAAGCTCGTGAGCAGATTTCCCTTCGGAAAAAAGAAACCGTCCGCAGATTTGCAATAATAGCCCCTCGTTCAATCAGTAAAAATATTTGATCTTACATGTTAGAAGTAGTAGTTACTTAGATGATGAAAGTTTGATCTTGAAGCCTGATCTAAAATACTAAAGGTTAGTTGGGACCATGAATCATGGCAAGCCTGACGGTGGAACATCTGATGGTAGTTAGGTTAGGTGCTTAAGAGGGAGGAAGATGACCCACCTAATCTTCTCCTAAGATTTTGATTTCATTCTTTCTGGGGGCAAGGTACCACTCATCACGGAGCAGTCTGCTCGTCTAATTTCCAAAGGTTTGGTAACAGGCTCTCCCCTTTTTTGCATTAAAATTCCAAGGCATGACCCCCTTCCCAGTTTCACATATCTAAGTGAGCTTGATGGGTCCTGGTCATAGAATCTGAGGGTTAATTGACTGCCATTGGAGTATGTCTGTCGTCCATCTAGCGTATCTTGGCGAGCTGAGGGGCATGGAAACATGAATATCCCTTTCACCGCTGCCGAAGAAAACAAATGGACGGCCACGGATGTGACCACCCATGTGCAGCAAATAGCAACAGCCACATCAACAATATTCGAACCCTGTTTCTCCACTCCGATCCAAAACAATAGACGGTGAATTATGCTTAACTTATACCCACCGCAAAGTTTTTCTAATATTTGACTTGCTTTCTCTTCTCTGCTTCTTGCATGATTACCGGAATACAAATAGTTCCCATCTGTAGGTGCGACTTATGCATATATATGATTATGCCACTGTTTTATTAACTTCAATTCTTCATATTATGCATGCATCATATAGAAATTTTAAGTGTAAACCATGGAAGAAATTTGCTGGTGGACTAGAACTTATGCCGTGATTTCCGAAATATGTGTTTTTGACTGGCCAGCATACACGTTAACTTCCTGGTGTCTAGCTATTGTTATGAAGTCTTTGAGAGTGAAAGAGCTGTCAAACTTGTGAAGTGTGAAATGAAAGACTTGAAAGAGTTGGGAAGTTTTAGGACAGGGCGTTAAAACGTGCTTGGAAATGTTCGTTGATGGGGTAGTAAGCAGTAAATGAAGGTTGAAGGTGGGCAGGACGGTTTCACACAAGGTCTTTTCTTGCTTCTCATTGAGAACATGACATTAGAAATTACCACACCAAAGGGGTTCAATCATCAAAAAGGATTACAGAATAAATGTTGCTGCAGATCATCTGCTGCTTCAGAAATTAAAAGAATGCCGAGGATCTCATCTCATCCACGTTCTTGACGGACAATCTTTTGGAGAAAATATTGCAGAAAATTGCGATGGGTCTGGAGCTAAAGATGACTTTTTTATATTTCAAATTCTTAGAACCATCAGCGCATTCTAAACAGTGAACACCATCCAAGATCTTAATAAAACAGCTACCCAAAGAGCAACCGAGAAAGGGGACGCTTCTTTAATAATAATCAGAGGAGTTGTTGCACACTTTTATATGCCTGTACTTTCGTCCTTCACTGTCATTTACAAATCTAATGTCGCCATTTGTTCGGTGATTGTAACAATGTTCTTGCTTGAGTTTCTTTTTTTATCCGAATACATGATATGTGTGATTATGATTACAAACTGTTAGTTAAACGTCCGAGAGAGATGTTTGTAATAACATCTAAGAAAAAAGGGCAATAATGGGAAGCTAAAAATAGGGTATGGTGACTGTAACTTAGACCAGAGGCAGCTACAAGTGTTACAGTAATCCTCTTCCATTAAAACTTAAAAGAGGGGAAAGAGGTCATCGTCGACCTTGGTGAGGAAAATCCTACCAAAGAGCTACCCAGCCGTGGCTTGGGACTGCTGGTTTAAAACGAGACATCAAAAGAAACACAAACCGACATCCAACCAAACTGAATGGACAAGTATGGTAGCATAAAATTTGGAGATAAACTTCTGTGCCATCCGGTTCAATTCAGGAAATTGGCTTTTGTAACCAAGCCAAGGTCTAACCCCTAAACTCAGAGAGTCAGGAGCTTTGATTTCTTGGTGTTCAAACTTCAAACCCAGGTAGCCGGGGCCATGGCTCTCTCCCCCAGAGCGACACACCCACAGGAAAGAAAAGGTAAAAAAACCCAAAACAAAGAACGTTGTTTTCTGCAACGACACCAGAAGCTAACCGCGATCAAATTGCTGACGCTGGTCTTACTTTTGCATGTGCAGGGTCCCTCTCGTTTCCCCGTCAAAAAAATTACATTGAGTAATCCTTGGCCTCTTGCGTCTTTTATTGACACAAGTATACGTGTGTCAGTTGTGAGTGACGTTTGCAGGGCCTTCCTAGTCTTCCTTTGTTGCCAATATATATCTATATAACACCCCTTCACCCCCTTCCCTTCTCCTCATCGCACGCACTCCCTCCCTTTTCCATTTTTCTCTCCTCTCTCCGCTTCCATCTTTTCTTGAGTTTCAAAGGTAATGCATGTAGCTGGTTGTGCTTAGCAACTATTGTTCAAAGGCTTCAAGTGGGTAATTTCTTAAGGTCTTTGGGGTGGTGTTTGCAGCAGAAAATGGCTCACCTGGGCTTCTTCTTGCTGGGTTTGCTTTCACTCTTGAGAACTGCTTATGGGTATTATGGCGGCTGGATCAATGCCCATGCTACCTTCTACGGTGGTGGTGATGCTTCTGGAACGATGGGTATGCACCTGGCTGTTCCATCATTTTAAAATGTCTACCCTTTTTGCTACTGTATGATGTCAACCAACCTTTTGGACTCACATTCAGTCTATTCTGCCCATGGCATTTGCCATTTACTGATCTTGTAGGGGGAGCTTGTGGCTTTGGAAACCTCTACAGTCAAGGGTATGGCACGAACACGGCAGCTCTGAGCACAGCTCTGTTCAATAATGGCCTTAGCTGCGGTGCATGCTTTGAGATCAGGTGTGTGAGTGACCGCAGATCGTGTTTGCCTGGCTCCATTCTGGTCACGGCCACCAACTTCTGCCCACCGAACAATGCCCTCCCTAACAATGCAGGGGGTTGGTGCAACCCTCCCTTGCAACACTTTGATCTATCTCAGCCTGTTTTCCAGCGCATTGCGCAGTACAGAGCAGGGATTGTCCCTGTTGCTTACCGAAGGTAACAAAATTTTACCTCTCAAGTCCTGTGATATAAAAATCTCCCTCCAGTTTGCGAAACTTAGACTAATTCATGTAATACATGTTATACAGGGTGCCCTGCAGGAAAAGAGGTGGCATCCGGTTCACCATGAATGGCCACTCCTACTTCAACCTGGTTCTCATTACAAATGTTGGTGGTGCTGGTGATGTCCACTCTGCCGCCATTAAGGGCTCAAGGACTAGGTGGCAAGCCATGTCAAGGAACTGGGGCCAGAACTGGCAGAGCAACTCATACCTCAATGGTCAAAGCCTGTCCTTCAAGGTCACCACCAGTGACGGCCGAAGTGTTGTCTCCTACAATGTTGCCCACCCCGGCTGGTCCTTTGGCCAGACCTTTAGCGGTGGACAGTTCCGCTGAAAAATGATACAAAGGCATTACCATCTATCTCCTCGACCAATTCCGAGCTAAAACTGGTATATCTTTACCACAATGTTTTAGCTGGGGTTGGTAGTTGAGTATTGAAGTAATTTCCGGTACTTCCGCTTATAAGTAAGCATTAGGAATGGACTATTAAAGAATGACAGTCCCAATTTGTTTGAGGTTAGTTCGGTATTATTATTTATCATTGGTGCCTTTTTTCCAAAGGCCATTAACGAGGGAATAGTAAGAATAACCAAAAGCCTACCGCCCATGGCAGAGGTGAAACTCCACCACCCACCTTGGTATGTGGAGGGAATTTCCTTCTTTTGAGTTTCTTTTCTGTTTTTTTGGCTTCATGCCATTATAATCAGCAGTTATTGCTGAAAGGGTCCTTTTTCTTCTTTTTTCCTGAGAAATCCTTTCATATGTTATATGTTGTGGAGCAGCTGATAAGCTATGTAACTAATGTAAATTTATACATTTGGTATCAATGAAGATGTAATTCCATACAAATTTTTTCCCTGATCCCAACATCTACGCTTCAACTTGCTCGCTAAGTGACATGTTGTTAGTACTGATAAACTTTAATGTTAAGAGTTCATACTTCATGGATACTTAGGTAAGGTGAAAGCCCTGACCCTGTATGCTGGATCAGAGGCACTTTTCTGGCTCAGTCCATAAAGCCAAGCCGTTGTCTTGGTCAGTGGATTCAACCTCCTTGCCAGTAAAGTTGTCAATGTGGACTATTAAAACAGTTGGTGCCTCTTTATGATCTTGTATAATGGGCGAAAACTTTTTACTTTCGGTGTTCGTGTTTGTATGGCATTGGTGCAGTACGTGTAGTGTCAACTCACCGGCCTAGATTTTGTAGCAAAAGTGTGTCGATCGACAAAAAAGTGCACCTCAGATTTCACGGAAAAGTAGCAATCCCAGTGCCCAAACGCCCTTTAAACCTCATTTGGCTGCTCCCGCCTACTCGTCACAATAAATTTTGTTGTTATTATCTTATCTTATTCTTATTAATGATAATGTTTTTTTCATTTATGGTTGAGGTCTGTTGGGGCTGGTGAAACGCTGACAATATGCTGCTGTTCGTCAGATTTGCGGAGATGAGCCTAATCTTTTGAACGTGTAGAGGTGATCGAGCCCAAACAAGTGACCCAAGAGCGTACACCGTCACACTATAGACCTTCGTACCCGCAGTTTCGAGGATTCTTCATCCCCTAGTCACTAACGGTGGAAATAAGTAAAAGTTCGCTCGGGAGTATTTTAAATTTGGCTCAATTTAATTCGAATTTATTCTGGTTAATTTTGTAGTCGATAAAATATTCGGTTCGAAATAAATAATTGGTTGAATAATAAATAGATCTTGAGTTAAGAAGTATTCGGCTTTGTTAAAAATCACAAGCAATTAATTAAATGTTAGTAAAGTAATTAGATTCTGTATGTTAATAAAGGTAGTCTATATTTCTTCAATTTAGTTAGCTATTCTCAAATAATTAGGCTATGAATTTGCAGTTAGGCTTTGCTCTTCAATATTAATTATTTCCATCTAGCCTTCACTACCTTGTCATTATAAATATTAGAAAATACATTATTTTGATGCATAGAAAATTCAAAATTCATTATGTATCCTCCGTTCCGAAAAAATTAAGTCATTTTAATGCATTGGGCCGGATCATATGACATTGACATGAATTTGGTATTTGATTTATCTTCTTTTGATGTGATTCAATTTTTTTAACAAATGTGACCCAATGCAGAGCAGCAATGTAAGTGTGTGCTTCTAACTATTTTTTCGTTTCATTTTTTTCTAATGTGAGAAGGTTGGTTTATATTTTATGAAATCTTACATATCTAAATGTTATTAATTTCATATGTAAGTGAGTGCGCGTCTCTTTTTTTTAAAAAAACTTTTTCAATGTAAGCATATGCAATGTTTTTAATTGAAATAACCTATTAGGTTGAAGGATTTTATAAGCTTGCCATTCCATGGATAAATCGTAGAAGGAAATAATAAGTTGTAAAGCAGGTTGACTATGAGATATAAGTGTAAAACAATGCAGGATAATACAATAGAAAACCTTGTAATTTGTCATTAGTGTATTAACACTAAAATCATAAACGTACATTTCATATTTAGACAAAATAGTCTAAGTGACTATAATAATGAGTTACCAAATAATTAAGAATTGAAGGCTAACCATATTTCCTCAATAACCATTAATTAATCGTCATGATTTTTGACAATATAAATTATAATTGTTTTGTCCATTGGGCATAAACTAAAAAACAGTATGGGGGCTTAAAACCAATGGAAAAATTTTAAAGAAGTCACCTCAAAAGAAGCATCTTAAAATAACTAGTCATTAACTTGGTAACTATCAGTCAATTAATTATATTTTTATGAGCATGAGTTTTTTAATTGGTGGATTTTTAAAAGGCTTATTATACTGATCGGATTAAGAGATAAAATAATCGACCAAGTATGAATCAAAGTACCGATTGCTCATTAGTTAAACACGATTTCAAACTGAAATTTTTATTTTTGAAACATTAGGCTCACAAATTTAGATTTTAATTCCTAAATCCTCACATTTTGGCCTGGTAGGGTCGGACAGGCCATGCATTCCTTGGTTGGCTTGATTGACGTTTGTTGCGCGTGCACCGATTTCCAGCCCATGGCCATGAGCAATTTATTGTCGTCTTCTCGGAGGAAGGCACAAGGGCTGTCATGCTCCTCCATTGTTAGATCCGCCTTCGCTGTCAATATTGGACCCTGCTTAATGGTAGATGTGTAACATCAATGCTTGCTCCTCTTTTTGTTGTGGTTATATATGTACCCTGCAATTTGGATCCAACGCTTCACTATCCCATTATTTCACTGTTCAATTCCATACTCTTTCCCGGGCTCCGGATACTATGTAGACAACCAGTGAAGCCATTAATATGATGTAAATAGAATGTAACACTTTTGGTTGATTTTTACTGGTTCAAGTTTTTTTTACCGGATAGCCATTTCTTAATTTTTCAAAACTATATTAATATATAGAATTAAGGATTTTTAATACGGTACTTTCATGCGTTATTTAATTATTTTATAATATTAGCATGTATCATCTAATTGTTTTACATAAAATATTATTTTTTATTTTCTATTAATAAAAATATTACCTTTATTTTTAATTTGGATTTATTTCTAATAAATAATTTAATATTTTTTTATTCTAATTAGGATTTATTTTGATTTCTACTATAATTAGGATTTGTTTCGAATCTTTTAGTCGTGCCTCATGTAGGTTACCAACTAATAGTTATGTCATTTAGACTTCTTCTTTCTTTTTTATAAAGAATTTAGACTTTTTTTCATAAAAATAGCTACTATATGTTAATTCCCTTATTACATTAAACTATTAGATTTTTTCACTCTTATTGTGTATTTTATCTTTTCCAACATTATGTTATAGTTAATTCTAACCCCACAATAATAAGTTTCATCCCGCGCATCGCATTATGCAGGCCTAATTAATTCTAAAATGTCGTCTGCCTATCAACTAAAATTAGTAAAAATAAAATAAAATATTAAATTATTATAATCTATCTATTCATTTAATTCGAGTTTTATCTTTAAATTTAAAATATATTAATTTCCTATTCAACTTAAATTTCATCTAAAAGTGGAAATCTAACACTAGCATAAGCAGCATCTGTGCCCATTTTTTCAAAGCGAAGAATCATTACCCTCGTTCAAAACCGGAATCCTTAATCGGCCCATAAAACAATGAGTGTGATCCATATGAAATGGACCAACTGGCCCATCAAAACTTATGCCAAGGCCCATCAAACTGGCACGAAGATCATCGATCGCCGGAAAAGTTAGCCGGCGGCGATACGCCGGTCTCCGAAGGTTGCGATTTTGCTCCTTCTTCAATACTACCCATGAAAAGATGTTGTCTTTGCTGTTCGACTCCCCCACCTCAAATCCATGCAAGCCTATAAGCTCTCTTATTCTTTTTCGCTTTCACGCTTCCTTCTCCTCAACCAATTCTCGACCAAGGCCGACCAAAGAAGCATTCTTTCCGATCAGTCAGTTCATGCTCGGCTGATCAAGACTGCCAATATTGTATTAGATGTGTTTGGTGCGAACAATGTTGCCGCCGGGTATGCGAGATGTGGTCACATTGCACTTGCTCGGAAGCTGTTCGATGAAATGCATGTGAGAAATGTGTTTTCGTGGAGTATACTTATGGCCGGTTTCATGCAGAATGGGATGCCTTTGGAGGCTCTTGGGTTGTTTGTGGAAATGAGGAATTCGGCACGTGTTTGCCCGAATGAGTATATTCTTGCCACCGCCATCTCGTCTTGTGCTGAAGTAGAAGCTTTGGATGTAGGTCGGATGTGCCATGCGTTTGCGTGGAAGTCTGGGCTTATCTATCATGTTTACGTTGGAAATACGCTTGTGCATATGTACTCGTCATGTGATGATGTGACAGATGCTATGGCTGTCTTTAGCTACATGCCAGCACTTGACTCATTTGGATTTAACTCGATCATAAGTGGGTTACTTGATAATGGATGTCCTTCTGAGGCTCTTGAGATGTTTCGGAAGATGGTTGATGATTCGGTGGAGATTGATCTTGTTACATATTTAAATGCTCTAGGACTTTGTTCTTGTTTGAAGCTTTTGGAGTTAGGTCTTCAGTTACATGGTCAGGCTTTACGCAGAGAACTTGATTGTGATGTTTACGTTGGAAGTGCACTCATTGACATGTATGGAAAATGTGGTAAGATTATTTTCGCCAGGCATGCTTTTGATAGGCTATTGAGCAGAAATGTAGTCTTGTGGACAACTATGATGGCCAGCTATGCCCATAATGGTTATTTTGAGGAAGCACTGAAATTATATGCAGAGTTGATAATCAAAAAAGTTTTTCCAAATGAGCTAACTTTTGCTGTAATGTTGAATGCTTGTGCCAATTTATCAGATTTTAGTCTTGGAAACGAGCTACATTGTTCAGTGAACAAATTGGGGTATGCGGCTTATTTAGTTGTGGGGAATGCTCTCATCAATATGTATTCAAGATGTGGTAGCATGGAAGATGCTTCCGTTGTATTTCGAGGCATGCTGCATCGGAATGTACTGACATGGAATTCGATAATATCTGCTTATTCTCACCATGGACAAGGGGGTAAAGCATTGGAAGTGTTTGAACGTATGCTAATGGCAGGAGAGGCACCCAACTACGTCACATTTGTTGGAGTTCTAACTGCCTTTTCTCATCTTGGTCTTGTTAGCAAGGGGTTTTATTATCTGAACCATGTGATGAAAGAGATGAAAATCATACCTGGTTTGGAACACTACACGTGCATGGTTGTACTTCTAAGTCGAGCTGGACGGCTTGATGAAGCTGAAAATTTTCTTAGATCATCATCTATTGAGTGGGATGTCGTGGCATGGAGGATCTTACTCAGTGCTTGTCAAGTTTACCGGAATTTTGGTGTTGGCAAGCGTGTTGCTGAAATCATACTCCAGTTAGATCCGAATGATGTTGGAACATATATCCTTTTGTCCAATATCTATGCAAAAGCAAGAAGGTGGGATGAGGTTGCAAACATCAGGAAGAAGATGAGGGAAAGGGAGATAAAAAAGAACCGGGGGTGAGCTGGATTCAAGTGAGTCATGTTACCCACATATTTGCCTCAGAGGATAGAGCACACCCACAATCACTAGAAATATACAGGAAACTTGATGAACTGATAACTGAAATAAAGAAAATTGGATATGTTCCCAACTTTGATATGGTTTTTCATGATCTGGACGATGAGCAGAAGGCTGTAATATTGAAATACCATAGCGAGAAGTTGGCCATTGCTTTTGGTCTCTTGAAATTGCCTTTAGAAGCACCGATAAGAGTCATCAAGAATCTAAGGACATGTGAAGATTGCCATACTGCAGCAAAACTAATTTCGAGCTTTACAAAAAGGAAAATCATCATAAGGGATGTAAATCGTTATCATTGCTTTGAGAAGGGATCTTGTTCGTGCAACGACTATTGGTGATAAATATTGAAGAGGACATTATGAGGCGGTTATCACTTATTGAGGAGGAGCAATCTGCAGAAATTGAGTCAATTACAGCCGCAAGGCCCTAATTTGAAGGTAAAAAACAAGGCTATGGAGTTCTGATGCATTATTTTTTTACGAAGTTTTTGGACATAATTGACTGAGAAGGACTAAACTAGATCCATTTGGTGGGACCAAGCATCTGTTCATAGATTGTGGTCGTGTGGATGGTGAGATTCATCAATCGCATTCTCTTTTTTGGGGGTAAAAGCTCCTTCAATTTATTTACACTTGCTAACGTTTACTTGTACAATACTCATAGATTCTAACAAAGTTTCTCGGCGGCAAGAACCTTTGCTGAAAGAGTCCTGGCCCAAGTAACTAAAAATTACGGTGAAGGTTCCCAACAACTTCTGAAGTTATTTTTCTTATAGTTGACACGGCAATGAATGCCCCAATGCCAACATGCGGCTACATCATACTTTTGCCAGCAAAGGTCAAAAGGGTGGGAGGTAGAGATTCATTTTTAGGTGCCCATAATAAGAACGCATCTGGGGACGCACAACAACAGAAAAAGAGGGTAAAATAGAAACGGGGCACACATGGTACGCGTGATTTGTGGTTTTACTACGTGCATGCCTTACCAATACCAATTCCGAGGAAGGTGGAAAAGTTAGACCCAATTTGCTTCTTAAGAGTTAGTTCAATGAGAAATCTGTCTTGGTCTTCATAAGCGGCGGCCATACCCGCCATTTTTTTTGTTAAAAAAGTGGGAGAAGAATACGCTTGCTTTATCATTTACGAATGTTTGGCACAAGATAAAGAATAGCCTTCTGCGCCATCACAAAAACCATGATACAGATGTTCGTATTTTTGCTTTGATTCTACACGAAACCTTGGAAATAACAAGTTAAACCTATGAAGGAGGAACCAAGAGCATTATCAAGTTCTCGATAAAGAACGTTCAAAAAGAAGTTCTCGATGTTTATAAAATAGAACGAGTTGTAGATGCATTGACAACTTTCGTATGGGCTATCCACAAAGAGCTTAATGTTTAACAAACTAACATCAAACATAAAGTAAAAGAACATCAAGTAAATAAATTCAGGTAAAGCTACTGGCTAACAAGTCTCGGAACTCGTTAAAATCAATCTTCCCGTCCTTGTTCTTGTCATATGCTGCAATCATCCGTTCACAAGCCGCTAGTCTTGTGCCTTCTTGGCAACCCAAGCGGAGTAAAACTCTCTGCAACTCATTCCCATCTATATATCCATCCTTGTTCTCATCAAACACACAGAAAGCATGGTTCACCTCTTCTGAACTAGGTTCTGATTCATCAAAAATGGTAACCAGTTCTGTCGAAGGCAACCACCGATCCATTGGATCTTCCCCTTAAAAGGGCCGGGAAAAAACCCAAGTTCTTTCATGATCATCTTCATGTCTTGCCCACTCAACCCATCTTGTACATCTACTTCATAGCGTGGCTCATTTGGTTTCAACTTCTTGTTTCCTGGGCGCTTGCTGCTACTATCTGTAGTACTCAACGTCTGATATTGTGAGAAATAATTGATGGGCAACTTCCTGTAGTAAGCGATCCAGTTGAAGAAGAATGATACAATGATATCAGAACATAGATATGGAGATAGCAGACGCTTTGATGCCTTCTCCATTGTGTGTAAGAACTACACAGGTGCGACTGTTAGAATCACTAGGTTTGAAGGTAGAGGAAGAACTTGATCCGTTATAGTCTAATGCACAGAATGAAGAGTTTCACAAGTAATTTATATAAAACGATGGAGAAGCTACATCACAAAAGAGTCATTCAAGAGGAAGTTGCGACGCTGCAGTCCCGCAAAAGATGTTTGACGGGCAAAGGTGAGTCATTTGACGTGTTAGCGTAGAGAAATAGCGAATTCCACATTGATGGAGAAGTTTCGTGTGTCTTGTAGAGGAAAAGGACTATTGACTAATATATTTAAATGACTAAAACGTTGCTTCGAAAAAAAACTAAAAATGTGGTAAGATCACTGTTGGAGAAATCGGCCGATTCCGTGCGGAATCGGCCGATTTAAATCGGATCGGCGTCGCGCCGATCCGATTTCGGGCCGAATCGGGCGGCCCCGAATCGGCCCCGGAATCGGCCGAGTTCGGCCGATTCCGACCGATTTAAATCGGAATCGGAATCGGCCGATTTAAATCGGAATCGGTTTTTTAAGAAATTACCAAAATACCCTAGGTATGATTTTTATTAAATTATTTAAGCATGGGTAAAATGGTAATTTGGATTTTAAAAACCTAAAATCAAACCCGCTCCCCCGACACCGCCGCCGCTCGTCCGCCCGCCGCCGCCCGGTTTCCGCCTCCGCCGTGCGGCCCCGACTCCGCGCTCGCCGCCGACCGGGCTGCCGACCTCGCCGCCGACCTCGCAACGTCGCCGCCCACCCGTGGCCGGACCGAATCGGGCACGCACGAATCGCCGCCGACTCCGCCGCCGGCTCCGGGCCGCCGACGGTTCGTCCGGCCGGGCTGCCGACATCGCCGCCGCGAGACTCGCCGCCGACCGGGCTGCCGGCGGCGGCGGGGGGGTAAAAATCGCACGATGGCATTCTTATAATTAAAAGTTGACTCGAGTCTAACTCGAGTTAAAAATAATAATTAATTCGAAATAATTTAAAAAAATCTTAAAAAATATTTAAAAATATCAAAAACTATAATACACAGAATAATATCAAAATAACATCAATACTTAATTTTAATATATTTATATTATAAATTGTCAAATTATTATATATAACTGATTAAATTAATTTGGACCGATTCAACTGAACCGATTCCTGGCCGATTCAAACCGATTCCGATTCCGATTCCGATTCACTGGAAAACCGATTCCGATTCCGATTCCGATTTATGCAACCATGGGTAAGATATGACCATAACTAGTCCCCCCTCAACAATATTATCTCTATTGTCCAGGAAATTGCTATGTGCTTGCCATGAAAATAACAACCCGGCGGCTGGGTTGGACAAAACAAATATATGTCATATCATAAAACTCCAAAAGGCTAGGAGTAGTTTCTGGGAAAGAGAGATAGTTTGGTGTGGTGTAACGCAAGTCCGGATCACCTCCATGCAGCTTTTTTTTTAGTAATTTTACAAACTTACACTACCTAGCTAAAATTATACAATTCAGGCTTAGATAAAAAGATCGACTCAATTATACAGCTCGATTAGATGTTTATTAATCAATCAACATTTTTTTTATCTGACTGAGCTTGAATTAATAATTTGATCATTCTCAAGATTTCATAGTAATCTTCTCATTAGTATTTTTTTCGTTAAATGTAATAAATTAATTTCTTACAAAATATCCACACGAGTTATAGCTGGTTTATCCTTCAATATGTCTGTGCTAGCTGAAGATTTGAACTCTTGATTGCTGTAAGTTCAAATACAATTGTGTCGAAGCTGCTCAAGACTGAAAAGCAAGCTCTTTTCCATGATTTTTCTTTGAAATTTCTAATTCTTCCACTTAAGCTCACTCGTCCACAATGGATGACTCAGATAAACTGTTCACGACTTTTTTTAGTTAATTTGCCCTTTTAAAAAATAACAAGGTATAGCAAATTTATGAATTAAGTAGGTAGCAACTAATTGATTGAGTAATTGAAATAGTGAAATCGTGTTAAATGTGAACAGTACCTTAACATTTTGATAGCCGTTTACGACCTTGAGAAAAGAGGGAAAAAACATTTTGATAGTCAACGAATGAACAATATGTCCCAACTTGGCGAATGGTCGCTTTATATCAATCTATTAGGTCTTCGAACGGGGATGAACACTTCAACATTTTGACGGGTATCGACCAATGTGTACATTTAATTATCTCTCTCAATGTTATGGCCAACGTGTTGCAGACTGTCAACCTTTTTTTTTAAAGAGGTTGGCAACATTTTAATAGGGGCTTTGATAGGCAAATTCTTAGCACTCAAACATTTCGATATGAGGCGATGACTAAATGTAAATATAGGTTCCTGATTTTGTTAAATGAATAGTCATTTTAGAGTGCGTCATTTTCGAACAAATAGCATGTCTCTCTCCCTTGAAGGCATATGCATGCCCAGGTTAGGGGGAAAATTTACCTAGGTTAAAACATGTATTTGATATTATACAAAATTTTACGATTCATTCACTCATAGTTTTAAAAATTTTAACCCTTTTGATTGAAAGCTCAATAATTTTTTATAAAATCTAAATAAATTATAAAATACATTTTAGGGTATCGGAATGTTTTTTTTAGAAGTTGTTGTTAAATATTGTTAGCCACAAAATTTTATACATATTTGTTAGCAAACGGAAAACTACTTGTGTGCAGTATTACCATAAGCTCTGTATGTGCCGGACAACTGTGGAGAATCCATATCTATATCTATAACTACCTATACTATATATAATAAAAGAACAAATTTTCACAAGTATCACTTTTAACGAGGGATTAGTAAATGACTTAATGTAATTAACTATAAAAATAATAAAATCCTTAAAATCTAATTTTAGATCTCATTAAGAGATTTTGTGATCTCTATAAAATAAAATCTAATCTTTTAGAATCTTTTTCAAATCATAAGCATTAATATTATTATTTTTAGAATTATTTAAATAAATAAAGTAATTAAACATGATAAAGATGGAAAAATTAATCATTTAGATTTTTACAAATCTTATTAATATTATTGTTTTTGAAATTTTCAATAAATTAAATCAGAAATGTAATAAAGACGAAACAAGAGTGTTTTATTGTTATTTTTTGAACTATTTAATTAAATAAGTAACAAACATGATAAAGATGAAAAAAATCAATCTTTTAGATTTTTATAAATCTTATTAATATTATTGTTTTCCAAATTTTTAATTAATTAAATTGAAAATGTGATTAAGATGAAAACAAGAGTGCTTTATTGTTATTTTCTTAATTATCTAATTAAAATTTTAATTAATTAAATTAGAAATGTGATAATGATGAAAAAAGAATATTTTATTGTTATGTTTATCCAAACCATGTGATCGACAAGTGATCGAACCCCTTTGTTGAGCCTATACCTCCTTAACCCACCATAATCTGATAAACTGTTCACGGTGATTCCAAAATCAAAGGAACATGATAAGAAAGAGTAGATAAGAGGAGTGAATGAATATTTTAGGCCATCAAATACGGAACCATCCAAATGGGAAGAAAGAGGCTTGGCCGTTAAAAATACTTTATGACAAATTTGTAAGGGTAGGGGGGGGGTACGCTCATACATTAAAAAAAAAAAAAGAGTGAAGAAGAGCGAAATTAAGAAGTGGAAGAAGGAAAGGGAAGACCCTTTCCCGCTCCCCCAAGCCCACCAAATCAGAGGTTGGAATGCCATTGACACAACCCAACCAGAAAAGCCCAATGGAGAAGACCTTTGTCGTTGGAAAAACTTCTAAAAGTTGCTAGCCGTAATTGTCAAGTGCCACCAAACAGCCCTCTTTACAACCTCCGTCTGGTCGATCCAAGCCATCACCGGCCACACCACAACCTCCACTGAGTTTATCTTAGCCAGGAACAAAATCCATTCGAGACCCGTCGATGGAAAAGACCTCCATCGCCAAAAAGCTCCTAGAAGCGGCTCGTCGGCAGCAGAAAACGACGAAAAGCAGTCAACTTTGGGTCCTCCGTAAGGCCGGCCCAGGCCACTGCTTAGCAATGCAAACCAACACTTCCACTAGACTCTTTTCAATGCTACCAATAAATCCAAGTTGAGAGCCATTGTAGAAGAAGCTCGCCATCACGGGAAAATAGCTTAAAAGACTCTCGTCGGAAAAGTGCAATAGCACATTGTCATCTTTCCTGCCTCCGTTTGACCAACAGGAGCCACCGCAAGACAAGTCGCTACTTCTAATCGATCGCCCTTGTCTCTGGTTGCAAACTCAAATCAAGTCCTGCCACCAGAAGCCACCGAACAACAACAACAGAGCTCTGCCATTACAAACTCAAATCAAGTCCTGCCACCAGAAGCCACCGAACAATAACAAAGCTTAGCCGAAAAACAGTTTCCTGAAACTTTCCACCACTATTGTCGCCCACCGACACAACCACTGATTGTCGGATCAGTGCCAAGACAGTCATGGGTTAGAGATCTATCGATCTCGATGATTAACCCTTGAAGTTGTCGTTACACGGCCATCACAACCGGGTCCATGGGACTTGATCGCATCCACTTGTCCTATCCAGATCCGCGACCCAATCTCGCGGCCAAACATGTTCTTTTCAAAATTATTTAATTAAATAAGTTACAAACATGATAAAAATGAAAACAAATCAACTTTTATAGTTTTAACAATCTTATTAATATTATTACTTTCTAAAATTTTAATTGATTAAATTAAAATGTGAAAAAGATGAAAAAAAGTGTTTTATTGTTATTTTCGGAATTATTTAATTAAATAAGGTACAAACATGATAAGGATGAAAAAAATCAATCTCTTATATTTTTACCAATCTTATTAATTTATTACTTTCAAAAAATTTAATTGATTAAATTAAAAAAGTGATAAAGATGAAAAAAAGAGTGTTTTATTGTTATTTTCAGTAATATTTAATAAATAAGTTACAAACATAATAAAGACGAAAAAAATAATCTATAGTTTTCGAATGGTGTATGTTTCTTCTTAATTGAGTTGTTGCCTTAGGAGTTGAGCCGCATGTGACTCTCTTCTGTGCATTACCCTCAAGTTCTCTAAGACGAATGCAGAGGGTGGCTCCGTTTTCGAATGGTGTATGTTTCTTCTTAATTGTAACATTTTTATTTTTTGAAGTGTTATTATTGTTTTATAGAAACACAGACAGTGGAGTACTTCAGTGCGTTGCTAAAGTTTTTGAATTTGATCCATTGAGAATTAATTGTTTGGGTAATTGATGTGCCAGAGAAGATTTCACGGCCTTTGCTGAGACATGCTTTAAGGAATTCAGTGATAGAGTGAAGTTCTGGACCGCCATTAACGAGGCCAATGTAAATGCTGTAAGGGCCTATGATAACGGTTGGATACCACCAGGACGATGCTCATGCCCATTTGCAGACCATGATTGTCCCGCGGGGAACTCGTCCTTGGAACTTTACATCGCCGTCATCATGAATTGCTGGATCATGCTTCCGGCTACAAACTTTATAACCACAAGTACCGGGTGAGTGTTCTTTTTTTTCTTTTTACTTACCGGGTAAAAACAATCCATCACACACACCATCCTACCTAGAAGGACCTTCAATGCTAGCAACTAACTCAATGAAATAAAAAAATCATTTGGATGCCAGTGCGGATTGAAAGCTTACTAATAAGTTTCTTTTGTAAAAATAAAAATAAAAATAAAAATAAAATATACCTGGTTTAGAAGAGCAAAATGGAGAAGTGGGGATCGACTTGTTTGCCGCATGGGCCGAACCTTAGACAAACTCAACACTGGATGCTGAAGCAGCTCAAAGGGTTTTGGATTTTTACTTTGGAAGGTGAGTTAAGCAATAATTAACATTCAAATAGTTTAATCTATGGGCCGATGGGTTGGGATATCAGCCGAGTACCGTAATATACATCATCCTGAATGAACTATATTAGAAAATTTAAATGCTTCAGATTCCAGGGCAAGCAACCAAAACATCACATACTATCCACTAATTAATCAAGGGGAAAATTAGTAATCCGAATTGCTTGCAGGATTATGAATCCACTGATGCAGGGAGACTATGCTAAGACCATGAAGAAGATCGTTGGTGAGAGGTTGCCATCTTTTACTAAAACCCAATCAAGGCAGCTACAGGGTTCTTTTCATTTCGTTGGTTTGAACCACTATTACTCCACCTACGCGAAAGACAGCTCCGATAATTCAAAGATCGCCTTGAGAGACTTCACCCTTGATTTGTTCGCGTCGATGGAATTCTTTAGCAGTACGCATTGTAACTCTCTCTTTTCCCCTCTCCTGTTGCTGAAAACCCTTTGTTTGACTCAAATGACTTTGCAAATTTGTGTATGTTTTGTAACAGATCAATCCCAGGAAGATGAGGTACGTGATACGATTAACATATGATCAATTAATTTGTCCATGCCGTGGTCATGTTAGATATGTGCGGTGCAGAATTGATTAGGAAGTGCTCTTGCTTTATAAATAAAGGAGATTAAATTTGTTATTTAGTTCAGCTGACACTTGACTTTATTATGAGATCAGTCTGAAACTATCCCCTCCAGTGGTCTACGGAGTCTGCTGCTGTATTTGAAGAATGCTTATGATAATCCTCCAATTATCATTCTAGAGAATGGTATGGTGGAACTTGCATCGTCGTCAGCTTTGAAGAGGACCTCTTTCCCCTTGCTATGCTTCCCACTCTGATTCATTGGCGCCATGAAGAAGTCGACTGAAATGCAAGAAGAGAATTTTGGATCGATCGGAAACAAGGGAGCAGGGAGACCTCCTGCTGCCTTCTCGTTCTTCGCGAAAGATCGGAACAAGAAATAACAAAAACAGAAACAATTTTTATTTACAACAAATTTCGTTTTTCACAATGAGCCCATGCTCTGTTTTATATCTATCCCACTAGCCAATCTCATTCAAACACACATATTTATAATAATGCCCTCACCATCCTCTTCTCACTATTTACAATAATACCCTCCCCTATTGAAAAGAACCTTGCCTTCAAGGTTACTAAAACATTAACCGTTCACAATGAAGACTCTTTCATTCAACCAACAGATGGTAAAGAAGTTTGCACGTGAACATTAGCTGCCACATAAGCTTTTAATTGAGAAACATGATAGACATTACGAAGAGGGAATCAATAAGAAATTACAGTTTGTAAACGACCCAGCCATAAAACTTTGTAGCCAATTTGTTGGACTTCTTTGTTCTCATTGAATGCTGTCGATAAGGTTGTAGTTTCAAATAAACTTGTTGACCTACCAGAAACTCAACATCCCTTCATCGCAAATTATGATAATGCTTCATTCTTAGTTATGAAGCTGTCAGATTTTTCTCTTAATTCTTGGAGTAACTGATCCTTGTGACGTAGAAGTCTATCTACTTCACTGGTTTTTGCTGTTCCAGGAACGTAAGACAGCAATGTGGGAGGAGGCATGTTGTGCACTGCCTCAAAGGGGCTCATGCGTATTGCTGATTAAAAACTGGTGTTGAAACAAAATTCAGTCCAAGGCAACCATTTGGCCCAAGTGTGTGGTCTATCTGCTGAAAAACATCTCAAGTATTGCTCGAGAACTTTGTTGATCACTTCGGTTTGGCTATCTATTTGAGGATGGTAGGCAAAACTATAGTTAAATGCCACTCCTTGTAATCTAAACAGCTTGTTCCAAAAGGAGCATGTGAAAGTTGAGTCTCTATCACAAACTATGGAGGTTGGTATTTTGTGGAGCTTGAAAATTTCCTCAAAGAACAATTGAGCGATTTTTTGAGCTATGAATGGACAAGTAATAGAGATGAAATGGTTGTATTTTGAAAGTCTGTCCACTATTACAAAGATTCCATCTTTTGGTTTGCTTCTTGGCAATCCACTAATGAAATCCATGCTAATTGAAGTCCAAATTTGTTGTGGTATAGGGAGAGGTTATAACAATCCTACTGGTGCTAAGGTAGAGCTTTTGAATTTTTGACAAGTTTCACAATTCAGTAGATAATTCACCACATCTTTATACATCGACCAAAAGAAGACTGCTCGTAATCTTTTCAAAGTTTTTTGAATTCCCTCATGAGTTCCATCATGAAACTCTTTTAAGATAGTGGGTATGAGATCCATTTGAGAGTTTACGTAGACTCTATTCTTGTAAAGCAAAATGCTATCGTGTAATGACCTGTTTGATGACAGCTTGTTGTCTGCAGCTTGCTATTTCAGATTTTGATATCTGCACATTGGTAGCATAAGCTCGTTTAACCTCATCCAACCATCGTGGTATATGGATCGAAATTGCTGCTAAGGATGAAGAGTTCTGATCCTTCAAATTGTTGCTAGCTGTGTTGGACTCCTCACTATCACTTTGTCATGACAATGAATCTTCCACCTTATTTTCTTTTCCAGGCTTGTATTCAATAACAAAATCGTACCCTAGCAGCTTCACTAGCCATCTTTACTGGGCTGTTGTGTGAATTTTCTGATCCCATAAAAACTTTAGGCTTGAGTGATTCGTTTGAACTATAAATGTCCTGCCCAAAAGGTAGTGATGCCACTTTTGGATAGCTAATACCATGGCCATCATTTCCCTCTTATAAGTCGATAACAACAAATTCCTTCCACCCAAAACCTTACTGAAGAAAGCAATTGAATGATCTTGTTGCATTAAAACAGCTCCTAGTCCCATCCCACTAGCATCGCATTCTACTATAAATGACATGGTAAAGTTCGGCAACACAAGGACAGGAGCATCTGTGAGGGCATGTTTCAGATTATTGAAAGAATCTTCAGCTAGTTGATCTCAATGATAAGCATCCTTCTTAAGTAAATAAGACAATGGAGAAGCAATTTTACCAAAGCCCTTGATAAATTTTCTATAGTACCCTGCTAATCCCAAGAAAGCCTTTATGCTCTTGATTGACTTTGGTATGGGCCACTTCACAATAGCTAATATCTTCTCCTTGTCCATACTAATTCCTTTGTAAAGAAATGACGTAACCCAAATATTGAATTTGATGTAAACGAAAAGAACATTTCTCCCTTTTTGCATATAACACATGTAATAACAACTTTCCCAAGGTCATTTCAATATATTGTAGATGATCTTCCCAACATTTGCTAAAGTATATCGTCAAAGAAAACCAATATAAACTTTCTAAGTTATGGGGCAAATACCTCATTCATCAAGGCTTGAAATGTAAAAGGTGCATTAGATAATCCAAAAGGTATGACCATGAATTCATAGTGACCATGATGGGTGAAAAAAGTTGTTTTCTGTACATCAGCCTCATGCATCCTTATTTGATGATATCCCGATCTTAAATCCAGTTTGGAAAAATAGACAATGCCATGTAATTCATCCAATAATTCGTCAACGTAGGGAATTGGAAATTTGTCCTTAATGGTTGCTTTGTTAAAAGCTCTATAATCTATACACATCTTCCAACTCCCATCCTTTTTTTGACCAACAACACTGGATAGGAATATGGACTCAAAGTGGGCTGAATTATCCTTGCCTCAATTAATTCCTTGACTTGTCTCTCTATTTCATTTTTTTGAAAATAAGGATATCTATACCGTTTGACAGCCACGGGTGGCATTCCTTCCTTCAAATTCACATGGTGATCATAAGCTCGTTGTGGAGGTAAACTCTTTGGTACAGAAAATACCTTCTAGAATTTTTGTAACACCTTGTCCAGCTGTTTAGCTTGTAAGGTAGATAATGAAGTCAATTGTTGTTTTGGGCTACTATTGCTCAGCACTTGTAAATTCATTAGTAACCCTTGTTTTCTCTTCTTGAAGGAATGAATTATCCGTTTCTTATCATACAATTGACTTGGTGGAATAATCTGACCTTGTAATTCCACTGTTTTTCCATTTTTCGTGAAATTCATTGTGAGGGATTCAAAATTCCATAATATTGATCCCAACGTCTTCAACCACTGAATACCTAACACCATATCAATCTCCTCTAGCTGAAGTATAAAAAAATCTGACACAGTACTATATCCAGGAAGATCTAACTTTATACCTGTACACTTGCCCCCACAACTCATCTTCTCACCATTGACTATCTGAACTTTCAACCCATTATTTGTTTCCACTGGTAATTTCAGTTTCTGGATTAAATTTGCATTCACAAAATTGTGTGAACTGCTTATATCTATCAGAACTGTCACTTGATGCCCACCCACTCTCCCTAACAATCTCATGGTGTTAGTAGATGTGGCCCTTATTAATGCATTAAGAGATATAGGTGGTGTACTGCAATCACACTCTAGTCCACTGTCTTCTTGCTCTAATAGGTCTTCATCCCTTACTACTTCAATGGTGAAAAATCTCTTACATTTGTGTCCAAGAACAAACTTCTCATCACATCTGAAACATAAACTTGCGTCCTTTCTTTCTTGCAGTTGTTTGACACTGAACTTCCTTTCTATATTAGTCTCTTTAAGTTTAAAATCTACAAGCACACCCTTGCTAGTTCCATAATTGTTTTCCTTTTGAGATGAACCAGCTGTGTATTGATAATTCACTCTCATTTGTCTTCCATATGCGTGTAATTTCGTGTACATATGATGCTCTAAGTGCCTGGCTAGACCTTGTGCATCTAACAAGGTCTCTGGTTTTCTTGCTTTCACCTCCGTGCGCAGCTGTGACCTGAGACCACAAGTGTAACTACTGATCTTTTATTTTTCTATCATATGTCCAGCCCTTGTTGCCAACCTATTGAACCTGTTAGTATAATCTTGCACCGTCGAGTCTTGAGTTAACCTGGTAAGATCACCATAGAAATCTTCATACTCCGATGGACCAAACTGTAGGTTCATGGCTTCTTTTAATTCTGCCCAACTAGGAATCCCATGGTGCTCTCACAACATATCAAACCAAATTTGAGCATCATCTTCCAAATAGAAACTTGCCAATTCAACCTGTATATTCTCATTGATTCTATACAATTTAAAGAATTTTTCTGCTCTACTAAACCAAGAAATGGGATCCTTTGATCCATCGAATTTTAGGGAACTCATCTTGGATCCCTTCAAACAATCCTCATTTGAAGCCTCCTGGACATTTTGTCGAGCACGATCCATCCCAAATCTGAACAATCCCTGCACATGTCTACTTCCAGAAGACATCGTCTGCTCCTCCAATCGGCAATCATTATGGATTCCCTACAATTGGTCATTAACATCCACCCCATTTGCAGAAATGCTAACATGAGCGGTCCCAATCCCCTCTCGATTATCAAGAATCCCTCTATTCGCTACGGTCTCTACTTTAGATTGTATCAGCAATTCAAATTTTGCAGATATATCGGCAAAAGCAGAAAGTAGATGATCTTGCACCTTGATGTGGGCTAATTCTTCAGAATTGGATAAAGAATTTGTACCTCCCTCGCCTTGCCTTGATACCAATTTGGAACATTCATCGTCATCAGCATCGAAGAGGACCTCTTTCCCCTTGCTCTGCTTCCCACTCTGCTTCACTGGCGCCATGAAGAAGTCGACTGAAATGCAAGAAGAGAATTTTGGATCGATCAGAAATAAGGGAGCAGGGAGACATCTTGCTGCCTTCTTGTTCATCCTGAAAGATTGGAACAGCCTTCTTGTTCATCCTGAAAGATTGGAACAAGAAATAATGAAAACAGAAACAATTTTTATTAACAACAAATCGTGTTTTTCACAATGAGCCCATGCTCTGTTTTATATCTATCCCACCAGCCAATCCTGTTCAAACACACACATTTACAATAATGCCCTCACCATCCTCTTCTCACTATATTCATACCATGTGGTGTGTGCGTGTGTGTGCGTGTATATATATATATATATGGGGGGCAGCTGGTATGTGCTACCCCTGATGGCAGCATTCCAACACTGTCATCTGTGGGCCGTTGGTCCTTTTACTCCTATGACTATCAGGCCTATATGGACGATAGTTTTTCCAGTCTTTAATATCTTGGTTAACATCTCTGGATGGAATAAATCTATATTTACTACCTCTGTTCTAGTACAACGTATACTCACTTCTCTAGTTGTATTTATTACTTGAGTATTAAAATTAAAAGTTCCTAGTTGATAAAGTATCTTAGGATCTAATTCCGATAATTATTTTTTATTATATAAATCCAAATTTTTATCTATATCTATAATTTCATCTATCCTCATATCTTTAGTTGTCATATTACTAGGGATGCTTTATTTAGACTCAATAACAACATATTACCAAAATTTCCAAGATTCTCTCTTTATTAATATTCCAGTATTTTTTAACTTTTCTAGTCCTTGCTCTAATTTTATTATATTACTGTTAGATAGTTTTCCTAAAATAAGATTATTCTGTTCTTTTATGTAATCTAAGTTTTTAAGTTTTTGTTTATTTATTTCTTCTATACTATATGATAATTTTAAATTTTCTTGTAACAAATTTTCTCCAAGATTTATTATTAAGTCTATTATACTATTTAATTGTCCATTATTACCATGTAATTCATGAGTATGATTATTATAACAAAAATTACATAGAAGACTACTTTCTTTTATTTTTACAACTAATTTTTGGTTAGGAGTTAATTCTAGGTTTAAATAGTTTAAAGACTCAATATTGCCTAAGAAAGAACCTTGCTCTGATACCAACGATTTTTAGACGAGTCTCAGAATTTGAGATTTTTTAATTTACTCTTTTTTTAGAACTTTAAGTTTATAATTTTCTTAAAGATTATGCAAAATACTACAAAATATATTGAAATTATTAGAGTTCCTAATAATATTATGGTTAAACTTACTATAGGATTATGTATGTGCAGACTTATTAACTGTGTCCTATCTCTGGCGATAACAATAGTAAAATACATTCAACAGCTAACGCACACTAATATTGCTACAACTATGATTACAATTGTTCCTAATAATATCAATTCTATACTGACCATTAACTTGTTTTTACCAGTTAAAACTAACAGTGTTTTTAATTAGCCCACTTCCCTTTTTGGCATGTTCCTTTGGAATTAACGGCTAAATGACTTCCCGTCTTGATGCCAATATCCTGGACTCAGAGGCCTTTATCAGGAAAGTCCAAGCTAAATTAAATCTTCTTAGTTTTAATGATAATTAAACTTTTTCATATGATATAAGACACTTCAAAAATACATAAACACACGTATAATATCTTTAATTTAAAAGCACATAAACACACTTACAATAGTTTTAGATCTGCACGATCTATTACAAACTGGACTCCAAACTTGTTGTAGACTCCAAGAATTTCTTCTTGCGACCACTTACTTCTACAAGCACACAATGAATCCTTTTTATAGACTTGGATTCGACTCAACTTTTAAATGAAACTTTACAAGTCCGGACATATCCGGTTTTTACATGATATTCATTTTCACATCCATCTACCACTTTTTGACACATCTCTTTTCTTCTTCTTTTTTAATATTTACAACCTCATATATTTCTTGGTGAGGAATTATCCACGTAGTCTAGATTCTTGGTGAGGAATTCTCCACATAGTCCAAATTCTTGGTGAGGAATTCTCCACATAGTCCAAATTCTTTTAGATATCTCTGAGGTATTGTCTAGGAATCCTGGGTGACGGCATGCCACTTCCTTCATTCTGAGAATCTTCAGTTTCGTTAGGGTCTTGGGCATCTTGATATTCCTCATATTCATCACTGTCTTGTTCAGATTCATTTTCCTCCCAATTCCGCCAGTTCTTCTCTTGGTGGGAAGGATTAGCATACCTATCTTGCATATTTAGACGAGGTTGCTGTGGCTCAGACTGATTAGGAACTACCTGATCATCTGGTTGCACATCCTCATTAGGAACCACATAATCTTCTTCATCTTCATCTTCCTCCATCTGTTCCTCAGCATATAAATGAGCATTATAAACATAATGTCCATTTTGAAAGATCCCTTCTCACAATATCTTCTTGGGTAATGTGATGTCCTTCACTAGCAAATGGGCATCTCATCTTCCAGTGTCCTGGGCCATAGATTTGGATGGTCCGGCCTTCTGCTAATAAGTTATAACTAGCCCAGTGAGGATGAAATTTCCTTCTCCTTTCCTGTTCAATATGCAAATAGAAGTTTATATCATCCATGAATTCTATATCATATGGGTATGAGTTTGTGTACTGGGCCGACTGGAGAGGTACTAAAAATATTTCATGTCGGGCTGGTTCTTCAGTTAGTCCATGGCTTTTTGGTGGTATGGAGTAGATTTGGGCCTGTACAGACTCTGTCGTGGTAATATTGCCTATGGTGATCTTCCATTTTTCCCCAAAAATAAACACTTCTTCAGGTCTGTTAAATATGATGTAGTCTATCATGCCATAATCCAGTAGATTCATGATCTGACTTCTCGACAAGGAGCACTGAGACATATTGATCTGTGCCTTCAAAAATCCAGCTGGTTGATCATGATAGCTGAAATATTCCTGGGTTACAGATAAACCATCATATAGATTTCCATGGTGAGCTACCATTAGAAAATTCTGCAATTCAATCATCTTTTGATAAAATCCCATCCGAGCCTTTTCTGAAATAATTACTTCTACTTCTGGAAAGGCTTCAAAAAGAGGTTGCAGGGTAATGCATGTGAACTGGGGCATTTTCAGTCTCACAGATAAACATTCCAAAGTCCTATTGCAGTAGGGTATTCCAGTTTTCTTGTGTCTTTGAAGCTTCATTAAGTAATCATTTTGTACTTTCACCATTTCTTCCAAGTCTTTTGTCCTTTCATTTAATTCTTCTTGAAGCTCTATTATTTCTTTCTTCTTAATTTCTAGCTTGATCTCCAGTACATCATTCATCTCTTTTAGTTGTCTATTTTCTTGCTCTTGCATCATATTTTCCATCTCATAATTTGCCTGCATGATAGCAACAGGAGTTCCACCTTGTTCCACATAATAATCTGGCCCCAGACTGCTTCTAGCATATGCTAAGGCATCTTCCAATGTATAAAATCCTTTGTATACAGGCCATTCATGTCCATTAGTAGCTTGTCTGACTGAGTTCCATTTGACAAATACTCCTGTCTGATGTCCTTTTGTAACTACATAATGGCTAAAATTCTTTGAAGCTGGTTTTTCTGGATGGAGCTCATATACTGACATAAAGCTTGGAGAGCTCTGTGCTTTTGGAATTGTAACGACCCAGCCAAAAGTGCAACGTAATGGGCCTAAGTCATTTCTTTAAAATGGGTACCCCGAGAGTTAAAGATCTATAGTCCATTCCCACTTATAAACATGATCTTCTCCCAGTAGGTATTAGATGTGGGACTAAGTTGAGAGATCTCACAATCCACCCACCTTAGGGAATTTCGTCCCTGAAATGCCTATTTTTGGCCCGTTGCTAGCCCCAGCCCACAACCTTTCTAGCCCGTAACCGGCAGCCTAGCCAACGTTTCTAATCCAGCCCACCATCTAACACGGAACCAGGTCGGCTCTGATACCATTTGTAACGACCCGGCCCAAAGTGCAACGTAATGGGCCTAAGTCATTTCTTTAAAATGGGTACCCCGAAAGTTAAAGATCTCTAGTCCATTCCCACTTATAAACAGGATCTTCTCCCAGTAGGTATTAGATGTGGGACTAAGTTGAGGGATCTCACAATCCACCCACCTTAGGGAATTTCGTCCCTGAAATGCCTATTTTTGGCCCGTTGCTAGCCCCAACCCACGACCTTTATGGCCCGTGACCGGCAGCCTAGCCAACGTTTCTAATCCAGCCCACCATCTAACACGGAACCAGGTCGGCTCTGATACCATTTGTAACGACCCAGCCTAAAGTGCAACGTAATGGGCTAAGTCATTTCTTTAAAATGGGTACCCCGAAAGTTAAAGATCTATAGTCCATTCCCACTTATAAACAGGATCTTCTCCCAGTAGGTATTAGATGTGGGACTAAGTTGAGGGATCTCACAATCTACCCACCTTAGGGAATTTCGTCCCCGAAATGCCTATTTTTGGCCCGTTGCTAGCCCCAGCCCACGACCTTTCTGGCCCGTGACCGGTAGCCTAGCTAACGTTTCTAATCCAGCCCACCATCTAACACGGAACCAGGTCGGCTCTGATACCACCTGTAACGACCCGGCCATTTTTAACAATATGTGGGCCTTATTGGCCAGGTGTTACCAAAATAAAACTACTAAATGCCGAGTAATAAGTTATAAAATAATGGTTCCCACAGTCTTAGACCATTTCCCATAGCCACATTTATAACTCAAAACAAAATAAAAAGAAGTCCCATTTATTACTCATTCTCCTAACCTGACTATCCTATCATACTTTTATTCTACCTTATTTGAGCTGAAATCAAATAATCTTGATTGGCCTACATACCCATGTCGGGATCAAGCTCGATGTAGTTCTATTAGCTGATGGGTTAGTCCACCGTGCCACTATAAAATATTGGGCCGATGGGTCAGTCCATCGTGCCCCCTTGTTGGCCGATGGGGTCATTCCATCGTACCCCCTATTGGCCGATGGGTCCATTCCACCGTACCCCTTATTAGCCGATGGGTCCATTCCACCGTACCACTTATTAGGTTGAGCCGATGGGTCCATTCCACCGTACACCCCTATTGGCCGATGGGTCTATTCCACCGTACCACTGTATTAGGTTAAGCCGATGGGTCCATTCCATCGTACCCCCTATAGGCCGATGGGTCCATTCCACCGTACCACTGTATTAGGTTGAGCCGATGGGTCCATTCCACCGTACCCCCTATTGGCCGATATTTATTTATGGACTGTCCGTTCCATTCTGACATGTCCATTATTAGATTTTGAACAGTGCGGCTAAAAAAATAGGGTTTCTTGAAACTAGTCAAACGTGAATTTCATATCTGCCATCTAATTTGCAACCATACAATATCTCAACACCCAAAGACCTATTGCAATTTATACCAAAAGTTCCAGCAACTTAGCAAGGTATTTCTAATGAATTTATGCGTTGCAACCATGCATGTAAGAGTTCTAATGGAAAAGAAACTAAGAAGAAGTATGAAATACTTACACCACAATGGAAAGGCACTGGAGAGGAGGCAAGAAGGAGTGGACTGCCTTTTCTCCCTAACCCCTCCTCCTATATATATATGCTTCAACGAGTTCCTCAATTAAATTCTCACATCTATTCATGTATAGGTATTCCCTAGGTTCAACGAGTCCCTTTATTAAATTCTCTTACCCCATCATCCGTTCATGAATCAGTATTCTCTAGGTTGGGTTCGTCTTCCCTAATGCCAGAGTTTGGCCTTACGTCTTCTCTAAGGTTAGGGTTTGGCTTTATTGCCTGTTGAACATTCCGTTGATCTTCCTAATGGGTTCCTTCCCAAGCAGGTTTGGCATATGACCGGTCAACCATATCCATTCATCGAAAATAATATTTCATAATACTTAGGTTCAAGTCTTGAAATAAAAATTTTCACATATTTTCACGGTTCTTACAATCTCCCCAACTTAGAAATATTTCGTCCCCGAAATATTATAACATCAACAGGATGATCATGATTAACTATATCTTCGGAACCTCAGGTTGCTCTTGTTGTTGCTTCGGAGGCTGACGACAGTCCTTATGTATGTGTCCCGTCCTTCCGCAATTGTAGCACCGACGGGGCTCAGTGCATTGCCCGGAATGCGTCTTGTTGCAATTTTTACATTGTCTAAGTAGAATCTCCTCAAACTTCCTTTTGTGGTTCCCCTCTACGTCCCCTTGGAAATTCTTAGCCTTTCCTTGTTTCTGTGCACGGTCATGCTCGTACACCAACTCATGAGTGGTGGCTGCCTCGATCACTTCTGTTATAGTGCCTCTTGGTGCAGTAGCAACCCTACTCCTCAATGCGGGCTTCAACCCCCAGAAGAATTTGTCCGCTCACACCAACTCATGAGTGGTGGCTGCCTCGATCACTTCTGTTATAGTGCCTCTTGGTGCAGTAGCAACCCTACTCCTCAATGCGGGCTTCAACCCCCAGAAGAATTTGTCCGCTCTAGCCTTATCAGTTGTCAGAATCCCAGGTGCAAATCGTTCCAACTGCAAGAAATTCTTGGCATATTCCCGGACAGAATCTTCCCTCTGAGCTAGAGTGGCGAATTCTAGTGCTTTTGTTGGACAACGGACTCGGGAAAATACTGTCTATTGGAAACTATTATAAATTCCGCCCATGAGATGGATGAGATCTCACGGCGATAAAAGGTGGTATTTTCCATGGATTTCCACCAATAAGATGCTTCCTCCTGAAGATAATTATTGGACTTTTCAACAAGGTACTTGAGTCATAAGATGTGAGCTTTTGGGAAACCTTGCTCTGATACCATTTGTAACGACCCGGCCCAAAGTGCAACGTAATAGGCCTAAGTCATTTCTTTAAAATGGGTACCCCGTAAGTTAAAGATCTATAGTCCATTCCCACTGATACCATTTGTAACGACCCGGCCCAAAGTGCAACGTAATAGGCCTAAGTCATTTCTTTAAAATGGGTACCCCGTAAGTTAAAGATCTATAGTCCATTCCCACTTATAAACAGGATCTTCTCCCAGTAGGTATTAGATGTGGGACTAAGTTGAGGGATCTCACAATCCACCCACCTTAGGGAATTTCGTCCCCAAAATGCCTATTCTTGGCCCGTTGCTAGCCCCAGCCCACGACCTTTTTCGCCCGTGACCGGCAGCCTAGCCAACATTTCTAATCCAGCCCACCATGTAACACGGAACCAGGTCGGCTCTGATACCATTTGTAATGACCCAGCCCAAAGTGCAACGTAATGGGCTAAGTCATTTCTTTAAAATGGGTACCCCGGAAATTAAAGATCTATAGTCCATTCCCACTTATAAACATGATCTTCTCCCAGTAGGTATTAGATGTGGGACTAAGTTGAAGGATCTCACAATCCACCCACCTTAGGAAATTTTGTCCCCGAAATGCCTATACTTGGCCCGTTGCTAGCCCCAGCCCACGACCTTTCTGGCCCGTGACCGGCAGCCTAGCCAACGTTTCTAATCCAGTCCACCATCTAACACGGAACCAAGTTTGCTCTGATACCATTTGTAACGACCCGGCCCAAAGTGCAACGTAATGGGCCTAAGTCATTTCTTTAAAATGGGTACCCCGCAAGTTAAAGATCTATAGTCCATTCCCACTTATAAATAGGATCTTCTCCCAGTAGGTATTAGATGTGGGACTAAGTTGAGGGATCTCACAGGAATGTAGACTTAATATTCCATATATTGTCTACCAGAGCCTGCTGGCTTTCGTCCAGAGAAATATTGTTGGGAGCTTCATACTTATTTTCAACAAAAGAAAACAACTGGAAAGGTCCAAAATTATAGAGCCTTATTGGTTCATCCACATAAGATACCGACTTAGGTTGGACTTTCATTCTCTCTCTAAATTCCCTTGTCTGTCATCCTTTTTGATGAAGAAGATGAGGAAGCCATTATCCTATCAAATAAGCTTATTAGCATATAACTGACTTTTAAGGAGTCATAACCCTTAGTTTTTAAAGAACTATAACTTATTGATTTTAGAATTGATCTAAAATCATTGATTTTTAAGGAATCATAACCCTGAATTTTAGAGCTTTCAAACTCTTTATTGTCTTGAAGGCTCCTTTCTTCAAGAATTAGGCCAATGTTCGTCCTTTTTTCCTGCAAATTTTCTAGATAGAATATCAGTTAATACATTATTTTTCTCAGAAATATGTTCGAATTTTACTATATAACCCATTCCTTGTATGCCATTTTGAAAATTTAACCATCTTTTTGAATTATGTCTCTTGCTATTTTGGTTTTCCATAAATTTTACTATGTTTTGGCAATCTGTTCTTAAGGTAAACTTTTTATTTAAATATAACTTAAAATTATTTATGGCATTTATCGCCCCCTGTATCTCAATATCTAAACTTGTCCAATTTTGATTTTTAAAATTTCCTGATGCATATCCACAAATTTTTTCCATATGTTTTTCTGAGAATTCACTTGGTTTTGTAATTAGGATAGCACCCCAACCTTCTTGACTAGAATCTACTTCTATTATTTTGTATTCTTCTTCTAGGGGTAACTCTAGTGGTTTTATCTTTTTTATTTGTTCTTTTATTTGTTGAACTAGTTTTACATCTTCTTGGTTAAAATATATTTGTCCGTTTTTTCCTAATTTTCCATATAAAGGTCCTACTAATTTTGATAGTTTAGGAATAAATTTCCTAGCATAATTTAATAATCCTAGAAAGGATTGTAATTGTTTTTTATTTTCCATTTTATCTGGGTATTCTAAAGCTTTTGCTACTATATGAGGTTGTAATTCTATTTTTCCTTTTCCTATTTTTAATCCTAAAAAATTTATGCATGGTTTTCCAATCTCCGTCTTCTTTTTGGATATTACTATACCTGCTTCCTTTATGGCTCTAAATACTTGTTCTAAATGATTTAGATGTTCTTTCATACTATTTGATGCTACTAAAATATCATCTATATAGACTATACAAAAATTAAATTTTCCAAATATACTGTCCATAAACCTTTGGAATATAGACTGGAGCATTCTTTAGTCCGAAAGACAATACATTCCATTCAAACAATCCTTCAGGGCAAGTAAAAGCCGTCCAAGGTTTATCTTCTTCTTTCATTTTTATTTGATTATATCCACTTTTTAAATCAAATTTACTGAATATTTTTTTATCTTGTATTAAATTTATAATACTATCTTTATGAGGTAAATTGTAAGCATCATCATATGTGTTATCATTTAGTCTTTTATAATTAAATACTATCCTAGCTTTTCCTCTGGCTATTTCAGAGTGTTTTCTTACTATAAAAGCAGCTGATCTATGAGGACTTACTGACCTTCTAATTAATCCTAAATCTATTAATTCTTTTATTTGGACTTTAAACTCCTTTATATCTTCAGGACTATATTCTAAGTTTGTTGTTCTTATTATTAAATCTGGATTCTTAATGTTAAGACTAAATTCATAAGTACATTTATTTTTATTTATATCTTCTCCTATCAGTCCTATTTTCTCTAATTCTCTTATCATAGGTATGTTTTTTATTTCATCTTGTTCTCTTTTGTTTCCCTTTCCTATATTATAATAAGCATGTTGTTGTACTAAATTCCAAGTTTCATTTTCAATGATTTCATCCTCTTCCTGTTTGCAAAGAAAATCGAGTGGGCCAGGTCCACCACGCTTCGCAAGCAATTCTGATTGTTTATTATACTTATAGGTAGGAAATTGATGTATATTTTTAAATATAGTAAGACTAGTATTATTTAATAACATGCCACCTGTATTAGAGGTAATAAAATTTAATCCTAGGAGAAATTCATGGGAATTTATATTAGTGGGTGAAACATGAATAGTAGATAAATCATATTTCGTCGTAAACCTCCCAGAAAAATCTCTGAATTGAATAGCTTTTGGCTCAATTTTATAATCTATATTTAAGAGAGTATTGTCTACACTTCTAGTATGGACCTGGTAAGATAATTTCTTTTTATATTGTCCAGGGACTAGTGTATGACATATCATACTGGTAGAACATCCTGTATCTAAAGTAGCCATTGTATCTATATAATTTGTGCTAGTTAACCATATTCTGCTTTCTAATTTTATTAAATTAGTTTTTAATTGATTTTTAATAGGTATAATTGTTTCATCAGTTTGTTCTAAATTAACAGCCTTATAAGCGGCTTCTTCTTCTTCATTTATACTTTCTTCTTCTAATATATTTTTTCCTTTATTTATTCTGTCTAGACCTAGTTGTTGTTCTAAGATGTTGATCCTTAGTTCTAAATAATTAATTTTTATTTCAAATTTTTCTATTTTTTCATCAAGTACTTCTATCTTTATCTTTTCTATTTTTGGGGTTTTCAGATTCGTGTCTATATTATATAATTTTTTTATGCAAATAAAACACATTTCCTTCATACAGTTTACACACCTATACCTTCTTCTTAGTTCAGGATATAATGTACATATACTACAAGGAGTACTATCACTTCCTTTGCCTCTTTCCCAGTTATGCTCTTCACATTCCTCTTGTTCATTTATAAAAGCAAATTGGGATGAATTTACATCTGAATAATTTAATTCTGTTATAATACTATATACCGATTCATCATCAGAGTCTATAGATACTATATCTTCATCTAGATTTTCTATTAATGCCGCTCTTTCTCTATTATTTTGTTTTTTAGGACATGCATTAGCCAAGTGATTTTCATTTCCGCAAATAAAGCACTGGCATTTTCTTGTCGATATCCTTTTTACATATGTTTTATTTCTTTTATTATACTGTCTGTCCTTATTAAAAGTTGTAGATCTTCTTAATCTTTTTCTTTTTAAATATGGATTTTTACTTCCATATTGTTGTGGTCTATAAATTGCTCTTTGACAAAAATTATAAGATTGTCTTTTAATTTGTTCATGTAAGGCCACTTCCTTACATCTTTCTTGTAGGTACATGTAAGTAAATTGCACTCTTGGTCCAATTCCTAATCCATCTACATCTTTGTATCCTTCCATCCATTTTTCATGTATTTGCCGTCCTAAATCTCCTGGTAATTTTATAAAGTATTTATTACATAGCTCTTCATCAAATGCTTTTCCAGCTTTAGCTATTAATGAAACAAAATCTATACTAAAGGGTGTTATATAATCGAAGGATTTTATTGTTAATTGTTCTAAATTTCTTATGGCAGTATCTTGTATTACAGTATTTTCTCTAGCTGGATCTATTCCTAAAATCATCGTTCTCATAAAACTTGTGAAATTATATGGATTATTTCCTAATGTTTTGACCTCATTTACTTGTTGTGGATGAGCTTTCTTTTTGCTTTGCCATATCCCTAAGGCAGTTGTTCCTAAAGATGTTTCCAGAAAGCTAAACAGATCCATTTCTGGTTTTGAATGTATGTGCCAATTTTTTATAGCATTTTGTTCCCACATCATTACTTCATCTGGCCATAATTGAGGTGATGATTTTTCCAATATTAGCATGTTTTCACTATGGGTGTGTTCAATTGGAAGTCTACTTCCCATACTATATGTTGGAGCACTATCTTGGTATTTATATTTAGGTTCTTCCCAAGGGGGTCTTTCATTTTTTCCCTCTATTCCCCTACTTCTTACTTCTTCAAAGTCTCTTTTTGGTTTTTTAGAAGATTCGCCTATAGCCATCATATATGCAGTATCAGGTTCGGGATATGGGGATTTTTCTAAATCAGATAGGGGAATCTTCCCTTTTTCAATATCATCTATCAAGGCCAAATTATATTTTTCATTTAATCTTTCTTCTATCTCTTCTGGTCTTAATTTGCCTAAAGCATAAATTTCTAAAATTATTTCATCAAACTGTTCCCTTATATTTATTGGTCTTATACTAGTGTTTAATAATTCTTTAGTCCTTATTTCTATCTCTTCATCATTTAGGCATACCTGCTGACAGTCATTTAAAAATTGTTCCATTATTTCATTATTTTCTGATTCTCCATTATCATCACTTTCTGATTCATACCAATACCATTGATCTTCATTTAATTTTTGAGGTAATTCTTCTATTACTTCGATTCTATCTATAGTAGATTGTCTTTGTCGTTTTTCTTCTCTTTCTTTTTGTCTTATTATTTCCTCTAATTTTCTTTCTAATAGAATGTTTTGTCTTTCATACCATTCTATGCTTCTTTCATCTTTTATTTTTTTAATTTATATTCATGGTTTACCAAGGCAAATTCCTCTTGTTCTTCAGGTTGTTCCTCCTTTACCTTGGTAGAGTATTCTGTGAACCTCATAGAGTATCCTCCTTTAGCATTTTCATATATTATGCTTTTTGCCGGTCTTATTACTTTATCTTTTGTATTGACATGTTTACTTAAATCCCATTCTAATCCTGCCAGTTCATTTCCGTGAATTTGCATAGGATTTATCATTTTTACTCCTTTAGTGGCTAATGACTGTATAACTCCTTCTATATTAAGCTTATAATATGTCCATGTAGAATTCGTCAATTTTCCTAATACTGTTATACTAAGATTTAAATTATCTCCTAAATAATTTTCATATCCTTTAGTTTGTACCCCAATTTTAAGATGTTTTAGATCTTTTATACTTTTTAGCAAATGGGGGGCACAATATAACAAACTACCTCTTTCATTCATGTCTACTTCTTCTCCTACTATTATGGCTCTTTTAGTATCTATTGTCCAGCATCCATCATATATTAATATTAAAGTTTTGGCTCCTATGCCTTGTACTACGGTCTCTACTTTAGATTGTATCAGCAATTCAAATTTTGCAGTTATATCGGCAAAAGCAGAAAGTAGATGATCTTGCACCTTGATGTGGGCTAATTCTTCAGAATTGGATAAAGAATTTGCACCTCCCTCGCCTTGTCTTGATACCAATTTGGAACATGCATCGTCATCAGCATCGAAGAGGACCTCTTTCCCCTTGCTCTGCTTCCCACTCTGCTTCACTGGCGCCATGAAGAAGTCGACTGAAATGCAAGAAGAGAATTTTGGATCGATCAGAAATAAGGGAGCGGGGAGACATCTTGCTGCCTTCTTGTTCATCTTGAAAGATTGGAACAGCCTTCTTGTTCATCCTGAAAGATTGGAACAAGAAATAATGAAAACAGAAACAATTTTTATTAACAACAAATCGTGTTTTTCACAACGAGCCCATGCTCTGTTTTATATCTATCCCACCAGCCAATCCCGTTCAAACACACACATTTACAATAATGCCCTTACCATCCTCTTCTCACTATATTCATACCATGTGGTGTGTGTGTGTGTGTGTGCGTGTATATATATATATATATATATATATATATATATAGGGAGCAACTGGCATGTGCTACCCCCTGATGGCAGCATTCCAACACTGTCATCTGTGGACCGCTGGATCTGATCCAACATCTCATGGCCATCCCCCCAAATCCCCCACCCTTGGACGACCGCCAGCTGTCGCGGCCGAGTTTGCCCCATTCCGCCACCACCCCCTCCCCCGGCCTTCCCGCCCCGACTGTTTGTCCCACCTGCCTCCGCCATCGCGCGCCCCTGACCTACCCCAACCAACCTTCCCGCTCCCGCCTGGTGGCCACGGCCCCTCCCGCGACGACCGCCGGTTGCCGGAGTCGGGTCCGCCTCTGCCACCACCACCCACCCCCCTTCCCCCCGGCCTTCCTACCCTCGCTCGTCACCGCGCCCCCCCCCCCATCATCGTGCGCCCCGACCTACCCCCGCCCAGGCTTCCCGCACTCTGCCTGCCACCGCGACCCCCCACCGTCGCACATCGACCCACTCGCCCCACCTGCACACCGCGAACCACCCCCCCCCCCCCCCGTTTTGCTCGTACCGGCGCCGCCGATGACTGCTGGCGACAATGTCGCAAGCAATCAAGTGGCGCGGCAAGGAAAACAGAGGAGAAGAAATGGGTAGGGGTAGTTTCGTAATAAAAACTTGACTCGCTCCCAACTTGAGTCATTATTACAAAACATCCCAAAAATATTAAAAATACAATAAAATATCATAAAATAAAATAATCAAGTTCTAATGAAATTTTTATTTTATGGTATTTTATTCTATTTTTTCATATATTTTGAGATGTATTTTGTAATATTGACTCGAGTGAGGAAGGAAATGGGCTGGGGTAGTTTCGTAATAAAAACTTGAGTCGCTCCCAACTCATGTCAATATTACAAAATACATCTCAAAAAATATATAAAAATACAGTAAAATACTATAAAATAAAATAATCAAATTCTAATGGATTATTTATTTTTATAGTATTTTACTTTATTTTTTTCGTAATATTCACATTTAATATTATGAAATACATCTCAAAAAATGTGAAACACAAAAAAACTGACTCGGTCTCGACTAGAGTCAAGTAAATAAAAAATGAACTCGGTATCAACTCGAGTCAAGTCAATAAAAAATTAATTCGGTATCGACTCGAGTTACGTTAATAAAAAATTGACTCGAGTCAATTAAATAAAAAATTGACTCGGTATCGACTTGAGTTAAGTCAATAAAAAATTGACTTGTTATCGACTCAAGTCAAGTTAATAAAAATTTGATTCGGTCCCAACTCGAGTCAATTAAAACTTGACTCAGTCCCGACTTGAAATCAATATTCTAAAATCATGCATCCTAACTCGGTAAAGGGTTGAAAAATTAATTTTGCGATCAACTTATGATTAAAAAATATGGCAGACTCTTATATATTCTGATAACATTTAAATTATGTTGATGAAGTTGGCAACACATCAGAATTAAAACACATGAGAGCCATCTCATTTAACTTTCTTCCACATGATGAATAAAAGTACAAACTTACAAGTTACAAATTTGTCAAGTTTGATTAAAGTCAATAACAATTTATGGAAACAAGTTACAAATCACTAACATTATACAGTCCTTCCAGATTCGGAGCTATCATAATCGTTCTGCATCACTGCTTTCAGATCCACCATCATCGCACCGACACCCCTGAATAGACGCCACAACTCCACTTTCAGATGGAACATTTTGTTGCCTATATATTTAAAAACAAAATATGGAAAATAATCACATAAATTATATATAACAAAGATAAAAACAAGGATTGTGGTAGGCAACATTACCAATGTGCTACAATTGCAGGGCAAGTGCGCTTATCATGCCCAACTCCCTGTTTATTACAACCATGGCATAGCCTATCTTTGATCATATAGTCCATTGCAAGTTCTTTACCAGTCTTCCATCTTTTGCCACTTCCTTTTGTCTTTGATTGTGCCGGTTGATGTACTTGTATTTCATGATGTACTTGTATTCCATGCTGGACTTGTATTCCATTATGTGGATCATCTACCACATCTTCTACCAATTTCTCTATCTCTAAAAGTCTTTGCTTGGCGAGGTCAAATTTCTCAGATGATGAATATGCATTTTTGGCCCATCAATTAAATATACAGTGTAATTCTCCTTAATTAGAGAATAAAGTTTTGTTGCAATCACCACGAAGTTCCACTCCATCACCATCAAAAACAACTTCCTTTGCTATTTAAAGTGTCCATCTCTTCACGATACAGAGTTCGGGAAAAATATACCCCTCATTCAATCTCAATACATACAGCAAATGCCTATATAGAATACCTTCACTTTCCAAAAGTTGATAACTACATGTGCATCTACTGTCAACCCTAACACGTGCTACCAACTCTTTATTATTTCTACAATATGTTACATCATACTGTTCAACATTCTCCTCATCTAATTTCTTATGAGATGAGCAGCAAACCAAACTAGATTATAATTCTTCTTGAAACTTAGAAAACATTTTTTGAGAATAAACCTTTGTCATCTTATATTTCAGATTGAATGGAGTGACCAATTTGGGGCTTTTATATGAGGTTTCAAAAGATTCTTTTGCCTTGTTCAATCTTTGTCTTTTGATAGCTCTCTCAAAAATATGTATAAACTCAATAAGGTTATTTTTTTTGTTCACATACCTTGAGTAAAATGAGTTTTGAGATTCACTTCGTTGTGAACTTCTTATACCAGCAAAAAATATACCTTTATTATGCACAGGCACCCACGCATGACGTATTGCATGTATGGATTTTAACCACTCATTTTCCTCCAAGCAATTGTCTTTCATTATTACACTCCATTGTGATTCAAATGCTTCTTTGTTTTTGGCATCATAAATTAAACTATGGAATGACTCATAAACTCCCTTCTATGAGCAATTGCATCTAATTTTTCACTCTCCTTCTTAATGATATACCAAATACAAAGACGATGATATATTGAAGGAAATGTCAATTTAATTGCTTTATCCATTGCAGGATCTTGATCAGTCACAATTGCCCCTGGATGACTTCCATCCATGCATTTCAAAAATATTTCAAACAACCACCCAAACGACTCAATCTTCTCATTACACAAAAAAGCACATCTAAATGTAATTATTTGCCTATGATGGTTTACTCCGGTGAATGGTACAAAAACAAATGCATATTTATTTGTATCATATGTGTATCAAAAATCATCACATCTGAGAACAGTTGATAACTTTTTCTTCCAATTTCATCTACCCAAAAACATTGCTTCAATCTACCCTCATCATCTACTTCATAGGAATAAAAAAATGAGTCATTCATCTCTTTCATTTCCTCGAATGTTCCAACAATAATTAGGCATCTATTTCCTTTATCTCTTCTTTACTTTTTATCTGGGCATTTCTAATATCTTTCTCTGTACAACTAATATTTTTAGGCCCCCTGCTTCAATTTCTAGCACAGACATTAATTGAAAAGTTTTTATGTTAGCCTCTCTAAAGGTGTCAATCAAATTTCGATGCACACTTGTAACATACCTATGTGAGACATGAGAAATTGAGTTTTTGAAGGTGTCAGGAGTGCATGACTATGCCCTTCCTCAAAATGCATGACCTTCTATGTGCCCTTTATATTTTTAGTTACCTTGATGCATGCATGACAATCTTCTCTAATTATAGGATGACTTCTCTTTTTTCCTTTGTGAGGTATTTTTCTTTGTGCCTCATCTTATTTCATATGTCCTTCTTTAGAACACACAAATACTTGAGACCATAACTCTTTTGTTCTCTTATAATAATTTGTACTATCTTTACGTACACCAAATCCAACCATTTTTGAATAACAACTGTAGAAGTTGAGTGCATTGTCTAAATAATCAAATTTCATTCCAACCTTCAATTTAAATTCATCTTCTACACCAGGATTGTAAAACCCACGATTCGAGTTAGGGTTTTATATTCAGAACCGGTCGGGTCGACCGTTATTTTTCGAGTTGAGTCAGTTTCAGGACACGTGTACCGAGCCGACGCCGGTCTCGTGTATGAGCTATGAGGGTCATGCGTACCCAAATATATGATGATAACGTCATGAATACAGCAGAACAGAATGAGTTATCAGATATATGAGAGTATGCCAGTCATTTTTTTTATTACTTTTATATATAGTGGATCGTAGAATTAATATTAGGCTGTTTACCGCGTTAGGACGCGTTCGGGCAGTTTGGGTGGGTTGATAGTTCTAGAGCATGTCATTATAATTTTTTTGGTGTTGTTTGATTTTACGGGATTTTTCCCGATTTTTATGAAATTTTTTAGGATTTAATACGAGTTAGTTATGATACTTGACTCGAGCCGGAGACGAGTCAAGTATTATTTACGAGTTTGCCACCACACACACACCCGACGTTTTCTCCCCCACGCCCAAACCCTCGTGCCGCGCCGCCCCCGTTCGCGTGCCACCGCCGCCGCTGTCGGCGCTGCCCGGCCGTCGACCGACGCCGCCCAGCTCGGCGACGCCGTCGCCATGCTGCCCCGACCAAGTCCGGCCCCAATCGAGCCGCCGTGACGCCGGAATCGCCGTGCGTAG
>JAURVB010000527.1:0-10958 GCA_033002965.1 Piper betle | reverse complement strand
GGACCTCTTTCCCCTTGCTATGCTTCCCACTCTGATTCATTGGCGCCATGAAGAAGTCGACTGAAATGCAAGAAGAGAATTTTGGATCGATCGGAAACAAGGGAGCAGGGAGACCTCCTGCTGCCTTCTCGTTCTTCGCTGAAAGATCGGAACAAGAAATAACAAAAACAGAAACAATTTTTATTTACAACAAATTGCGTTTTTCACAATGAGCCCATGCTCTGTTTTATATCTATCCCACTAGCCAATCTCATTCAAACACACATATTTATAATAATGCCCTCACCATCCTCTTCTCACTATATTACATATCAACTACCCTCCCCTATTGAAAAGAACCTTGCCTTCAAGGTTACTAAAACATTAACCGTTCACAATGAAGACTCTTTCATTCAATCAGCAGATGGTAAAGAAGTTTGCACGTGAACATTTACTCTGCTGCCACATAAGCTTTTAATTGAGAAACATGATAGACATTACGAAGTAGGGAATCAATAAGAAATTATAGTTTGTAAACGACCCAGCCATAAAACTTTGTAGCCAATTTGTTGGACTTCTTTGTTCTCATTGAATGCTGTCGATAAGGTTGTAGTTTCAAATAAACTTGTTGACCTACCAGAAACTCAACATCCCTTCATCGCAAATTATGATAATGCTTCATTCTTAGTTATGAAGCTGTCAGATTTTTCTCTTAATTCTTGGAGTAACTGATCCTTGTGACGTAGAAGTCTATCTACTTCACTGGTTTTTGCTGTTCCAGGAACGTAAGACAACAATGTTGGAGGAGGCATGTTGTGCACTGCCTCAAAGGGGCTCATGCGTATTGCTGATTAAAAACTGGTGTTGAAACAAAATTCAGTCCAAGGCAACCATTTGGCCCAAGTGTGTGGTCTATCTGCTGAAAAACATCTCAAGTATTGCTCGAGAACTTTGTTGATCACTTCGGTTTGGCTATCTATTTGAGGATGGTAGGCAAAACTATAGTTAAATGCCACTCCTTGTAATCTAAACAGCTTGTTCCAAAAGGAGCATGTGAAAGTTGAGTCTCTATCACAAACTATGGAGGTTGGTATTTTGTGGAGCTTGAAAATTTCCTCAAAGAACAATTGAGCGATTTTTGAGCTATGAATGGACAAGTAATAGAGATGAAATGGTTGTATTTTGAAAGTCTGTCCACTATTACAAAGATTCCATCTTTTGGTTTGCTTCTTGGCAATCCACTAATGAAATCCATGCTAATTGAAGTCCAAATTTGTTGTGGTATAGGGAGAGGTTATAACAATCCTACTGGTGCTAAGGTAGAGCTTTTGAATTTTTGACAAGTTTCACAATTCAGTAGATAATTCACCACATCTTTATACATCGACCAAAAGAAGACTGCTCAGTAATCTTTTCAAAGTTTTTTGAATTCCCTCATGAGTTCCATCATGAAACTCTTTTAAGATAGTGGGTATGAGATCCATTTGAGAGTTTACGTAGACTCTATTCTTGTAAAGCAAAATGCTATCGTGTAATGACCTGTTTGATGACAGCTTGTTGTCTGCAGCTTGCTATTTCAGATTTTGATATCTGCACATTGGTAGCATAAGCTCGTTTAACCTCATCCAACCATCGTGGTATATGGATCGAAATTGCTGCTAAGGATGAAGAGTTCTGATCCTTCAAATTGTTGCTAGCTGTGTTGGACTCCTCACTATCACTTTGTCATGACAATGAATCTTCCACCTTATTTTCTTTTCCAGGCTTGTATTCAATAACAAAATCGTACCCTAGCAGCTTCACTAGCCATCTTTACTGGGCTGTTGTGTGAATTTTCTGATCCCATAAAAACTTTAGGCTTGAGTGATTCGTTTGAACTATAAATGTCCTGCCCAAAAGGTAGTGATGCCACTTTTGGATAGCTAATACCATGGCCATCATTTCCCTCTTATAAGTCGATAACAACAAATTCCTTCCACCCAAAACCTTACTGAAGAAAGCAATTGAATGATCTTGTTGCATTAAAACAGCTCCTAGTCCCATCCCACTAGCATCGCATTCTACTATAAATGACATGGTAAAGTTCGGCAACACAAGGACAGGAGCATCTGTGAGGGCATGTTTCAGATTATTGAAAGAATCTTCAGCTAGTTGATCTCAATGATAAGCATCCTTCTTAAGTAAATAAGACAATGGAGAAGCAATTTTACCAAAGCCCTTGATAAATTTTCTATAGTACCCTGCTAATCCCAAGAAAGCCTTTATGCTCTTGATTGACTTTGGTATGGGCCACTTCACAATAGCTAATATCTTCTCCTTGTCCATACTAATTCCTTTGTAAAGAAATGACGTAACCCAAATATTGAATTTGATGTAAACGAAAAGAACATTTCTCCCTTTTTGCATATAACACATGTAATAACAACTTTCCCAAGGTCATTTCAATATATTGTAGATGATCTTCCCAACATTTGCTAAAGTATATCGTCAAAGAAAACCAATATAAACTTTCTAAGTTATGGGGCAAATACCTCATTCATCAAGGCTTGAAATGTAAAAGGTGCATTAGATAATCCAAAAGGTATGACCATGAATTCATAGTGACCATGATGGGTGACAAAAGTTGTTTTCTGTACATCAGCCTCATGCATCCTTATTTGATGATATCCCGATCTTAAATCCAGTTTGGAAAAATAGACAATGCCATGTAATTCATCCAATAATTCGTCAACGTAGGGAATTGGAAATTTGTCCTTAATGGTTGCTTTGTTAAAAGCTCTATAATCTATACACATCTTCCAACTCCCATCCTTTTTTTGACCAACAACACTGGATAGGAATATGGACTCAAAGTGGGCTGAATTATCCTTGCCTCAATTAATTCCTTGACTTGTCTCTCTATTTCATTTTTTTGAAAATAAGGATATCTATACCGTTTGACAGCCACGGGTGGCATTCCTTCCTTCAAATTCACATGGTGATCATAAGCTCGTTGTGGAGGTAAACTCTTTGGTACAGAAAATACCTTCTAGAATTTTTGTAACACCTTTGTCCAGCTGTTTAGCTTGTAAGGTAGATAATGAAGTCAATTGTTGTTTTGGGCTACTATTGCTCAGCACTTGTAAATTCATTAGTAACCCTTGTTTTCTCTTCTTGAAGGAATGAATTATCCGTTTCTTATCATACAATTGACTTGGTGGAATAATCTGACCTTGTAATTCCACTGTTTTTCTATTTTTCATGAAAGTCATTGTGAGGGATTCAAAATTCCATAATATTGATCCCAACGTCTTTAACCATTGAATACCTAACACCATATCAATCTCTTCTAGCTGAAGTATAAAAAAATCTGACACAGTACTATATCCAGGAAGATCTAACTTTATACCTGTCACACTTGCCCCCACAACTCACCTTCTCACCATTGACTATCTGAACTTTCAACCCATTATTTGTTTCCACTGGTAATTCCAGTTTCTGGATTAAACTTGCATTCACAAAATTGTGTGAACTGCTTTAAATCTATCAGAACTGTCACTTGATGCCCACCCACTCTCCCTAACAATCTCATGGTGTTAGTAGATGTGGCCCTTATCAATGCATTAAGAGATATAGGTGGTGTACTGCAATCACACTCTAGTCCACTGTCTTCTTGGCTCTAATAGGTCTTCGTCCCTTACTACTTCAATGGTGAAAACTCTCTTACATTTGTGTCCAAGAACAAACTTCTCATCACATCTGAAACATAAACTTGCGTCCTTCCTTTCTTGCAGTTGTTTGACACTGAACTTCCTTTCTATATTAGTCTCTTTAAGTTTAAAATCTAGGCAATAGCTCACCCTTGCTAGTTCCATACTTGTTTCTCCTTTTGAGATGAACCAGATGTGTATTGATAATTCACTCTCATTTGTCTTCCATATGCGTGTAATTTCGGGTACATATGATGCTCTAAGTGCCTGGCTAGACCTTGTGCATCTAACAAGGTCTCTGGTTTTCTTGCTTTCACCTCCGTGCGCAGCTGTGACCTGAGACCACAAGTGTAACTACTGATCTTTTATTTTTCTATCATATGTCCAGCCCTTGTTGCCAACCTATTGAACCTATCAGTATAATCTTGCACCATTGAGTCTTGAGTTAACCTGGTAAGATCACCATAGAAATCTTCATACTTTGATGGACCAAACTGTAGGTTCATGGCTTCTTTTAATTCTGCCCAACTAGGAATCCCATGGTGCTCTTGTAACATATCAAACCAAATTTGAGCATCATCTTTCACATGAAAACTTGCCAATTCAACCTGTAAATTCTCATTGATTCTATATAATTTAAAGAATTTTTCTGCTCTACTAAACCAAGAAATGGGATTCTTTGATCCATCGAATTTTGGGGAACTCATCTTGGATCCCTTCAAACAATCCTCATTTGGAGCCTCCTAGACATTTTGTCGAGCACGATCCATCCCAAATCTGGACAATCCTTGCACATGTCTACTGCCAGAAGACATCGTCTGCTCCTCCAATCGGCAATCATTATGGATTCCCTACAATTGGTCATTAACATCCACCCCATTTGCAAAAATGCTAACATGAGAGGTCCCAATCCCCTCTCGATTATCAAGAATCCCTCTATTCCCTACGGTCTCTACTTTAGATTGTATCAGCAATTCAAATTTGTAGATATATCGTTAAAAGCAAAAAGTAGATGATCTTGCACCTTGATGTGGGCTAATTCTTCAGAATTGGATAAAGAACTCACACCTCCCTCACCTTGCCCTGATACCCATTTGGAACATGCATCGTCATCAGCATCGAAGAGGACCTCTTTCCCCTTGCTCTGCTTCCCACTCTGCTTCACTGGCGCCATGAAGAAGTTGACTGAAACGCAAGAAGAGAATTTTGGATCAATTAGAAACAAGGGAGCAGGGAGACATCTTGCTGCCTTCTTGTTCATCCTAAAAGATTGGAACAAGAAATAATGAAAACAGAAACAATTTTTATTAACAACAAATCGTGTTTTTCACAACAAGCCCATGCTCTATTTTATATCTATCCCACCCGCCAATCCCGTTCAAACGCACACATTTACAATAATGCCCTCACCATCCTCTTCTTACTATATTCATACCATGTGGTGTGTGTGTGTGTGTATATATATATATATATATAGGTGGCAGTTGGTATGTGCTGCCCCCTAATGGCAGCATTCCAACACTGCCATCTTTGGGCCGTTGGATCTGATCCAACAGCTCATGGCCATTCCCCCTCCCCTCCCCCCCCCCCAAAATCTCCCACCAACAATGACCGCCACTGCCACGGCTGAGTTTGCTCCCTTCCGCCACCACCCCCTCCCCTCCCCTGGCCTTCCTACCCCCGGCCGCCGCCCCACCTGCGCCCGCTGTCTGTCCCACCCGCCTCTGCCATCGTGCGCCCCTGACCTACCCCAGCCGGCCTTCCCGCCCTCTCCTGGGTGGCTGCAGCCCCTCCCCCATGCCCGCGACGACTGCCGGCTGCCGTAGTCGGGTCCGCCCCCTTCCACCACCACCCACCCCCCTCCCCTGGCCTTCCTGCCCTCACTCATCACCCCACCCGCCCCTACCAACCACCCTGCCATCCACCCCACTAGCCCCCGTCATCGCCCGCCCCCGACCTACCCGCCTGCCACCGCGACCCCCCACCACCGCACACCGACCCGCTCCACCCCACCTGCCACAGTGACCCCCCTATTTTTGCCGCACCGGCACCGCCGATGACTGCTGGCGGCAATGTCGCAAGCAGTTAGGTGGCATGACAAGGAAAATAGAGGAGAAGAAATAGGTAGGGGTAGTTTTCTAATAAAAACTTTGACTCGCTCCCAACTTGAGTCATTATTACAAAACATCCCAAAAATATTTAAAAATATAGTAAAATACCATAAAATAAAATAATTGAGTTCTAATGGAATATTTTATTTTATGGTATTTTATTCTATGTTTTCATATTTTTTGAGATGTATTTCATAATATTGACTCGAGTGAGGAAAGAAATGAGTTGGGATAGTTTCGTAATAAAAATTTGAGTCGCTCCCGACTCGAGTCAATATTACGAAATACATCTCAAAAATTATATTAAAAATACAGTAAAATACTATAAAATAAAATTAATTGAATTCTAATTGATTATTTATTTTTATGGTATTTTACTTTATTTTTTTTCGTAATATTCACATTTAATATTATGAAATACATCTCAAAAAATGTGAAACACAAAAAAACTGACTCGGTCTCGACTAGAGTCAAGTAAATAAAAAATGAACTCGGTATCAACTTGAGTCAAGTCAATAAAAAATTAATTCGGTATCGACTCGAGTTAAGTCAATAAAAAATTGACTCGGTATCGACTCGAGTCAAGTCAATAAAAATTGACTCGGTATCGACTTGAGTCAAGTCAATAAAAAATTGACTTGTTATCGACTCGAGTCAAGTCAATAAAAAATTGACTCGGTCCCGACTCGAGTCAATTAAAACTTGACTCAGTCCCGACTCGAATCAATATTCTAAAATCATGCATCCTAACTCGGTAAATGGTTGAAAAATTAATTTTGCAATCAACTTATGATTTAAAAATATGGCAGACTCTTATATATTCTGATAACATTTAAATTATGTTGATGAAGTTGGCAACACATCAGAATTAAAACACATGAGAGCCATCTCATTTAACTTTCTTCCACATGATGAATAAAAGTACAAACTTACAAGTTACAAATTTGTCAAGTTTGATTAAAGTCAATAACAATTTATGGAAACAAGTTACAAATCACTAACATTATACAGTCCTTCTAGATTCAGAGCTATCATAATCGTTCTGCATCACTGCTTTCAGATCCACCATCATCGCACCGATGCCCCTGAATAGACGTCACGACTCCACTTTTAGATGGAATATTTTGTTGCCTATACATTTAAAAACAAAATATGGCAAATAATCACATAAATTATATATAGCAAAGATAAAAACAAGGGTTGTGGTAGGCAACATTACCGATGTGCTACAATTGCAGGGCAAGTGCGCTTATCATGCCCAACTCCCGTTTATTTCAACCATGGCATAGACTAACTTTGACCATATGGTCCATTGCAAGTTCTTTACCACTCTTCCATCTTTTACCACTTCCTTTTGTCTGTGATTGTGCCGGTGATGATTGTATTCATGATGTACTTGTATTCCATGATGGACTTGTATTCCATTATGTGGATCATCTACCACATCTTCTACCAATTTCTCTATCTCTAAAAGTTTTTGCTTTGCGAGGTCAAATTTCTCATATGATGAATATGCGTTTTTGGCCCATCGATTAAATATATAGTGTAATTCTCCCCAATTAGAGAATAAGGTTTTGTTGCAATCATCACGAAGTTCCACTCCATCACCATCAAAAACAACTTCCTTTGCTATTTCAAGTGTCCATCTCTTCACGATATAGAGTTCGGGAAAAATATTCTCCTCATTCAATCTCAATACATACAACAAATGCCTACATAGAATACCTTCACTTTCCAAAAGTTGACAACTACATGTGCATCTACTGTCAACCCTAACACGTGCTACCAACTCTTTATTATTTCTACAATATGTTACATCATACTGTTCAACATTCTCCTCATCTAATTTCTTACGAGATGAGCAACAAACCAAACTAGATTGTAATTCTTCTTGAAACTTAGAAAACATTTTTCGAGTATAAACCTTTGCCATCTTATATTCCAGATTGAATGGAGTGACCAATTTGGGGCTTTTATATGAGGTTTCAAAAGATTCTTTTGCCTTGTTCAATCTTTGTCTTTTGATAGCTCTCTCAAATCTATGTATAAACTCAATAAGGTTATTTTTTTTGTTCACATACCTTGAGTAAAATGAGTTTTGAGATTCACTTCGTTGCGAACTTCTTATACCAGCAAAAAATATACCTTTACTATGCACAGGCACCCACGCATGACGTATTGCATGTATGGATTTTAACCACTCATTTTCCTCCAAGCAATTGTCTTTCATTATTACACTCCATTGTGATTCAAATGCTTCTTTGTTTTTGGCACCATAAATTAAACTATGGAATAACTCATAAACTCCCTTCTATGAGCAATTGCATCTAATTTTTCACTCTCCTTCTTAATGATATACCAAATACAAAGACGATGATATGTTGAAGGAAATGTCAATTTAATTGCTTTATCCATTGCAGGATCTTGATCAGTCACAATTGCCCCTGGATGACTTCCATCCATGCATTTCAAAAATATTTCAAACAACCACACAAACGACTCAGTCTTCTCATTACACAAAAAAGCACATCCAAATGTAATTATTTGCCTATGATGGTTTACTCCGGTGAATGGTACAAAAACAAGTGCATATTTATTTGTATCATATGTTGTATCAAAAATCATCACATCTGAGAACAGTTGATAACTTTTTCTTGCAATTCCATCTACCCAAAAACATTGCTTCAATCTACCCTCATCATCTACTTCATAGGAATAAAAAAATGAGTCATTCATCTCTTTCATTTCCTCGAAATGTTCCAACAATAATTAGGCATCTATTTCCTTTATCTCTTCTTTACTTTTTGTCTGGGCATTTCTAATATCTTTCTCTGTACAACTAATATTTTCAGCCCCCCTGCTTCAATTTCTAGCACAGACATTAGTTGAGAAGTTTTTATGTTAGCCTCTCCAAAGGTGTCAATCAAATTTCGGTGCACACTTGTAACATGCCTATGTGAGACATGAGAAATTGAGTTTTTGATGGTGTCAGGAGTGCATGACTATGTCCTTCCTCAAAATGCATGACCTTCTATGTGCCCTCTATATTTTTAGTTACCTTGATGCATGCATGACAATCTTCTCTAATTATAGGATGACTTCTCTTTTTTCCTTTGTGGGGTATTTTTCTTTGTGCCTCATCTTATTTCATATGTCCTTCTTTAGAACACACAAATACTTGAGACCATAACTCTTTTGTTCTCTTATAATAATTTGTACTATGTTTACGTACACCAAATCCAACCATTTTTGAATAACAACTGTAGAAGTTGAGTGCATTGTCTAAATAATCAAATTTCATTCCAACCTTCAATTTAAATTCATCTTCTACACTAGGATAGACTATTGTAATATGTTGGCCTAATTCTTCTTCATCATATCCGTTATCTTCAAGATTGTCCATTTTTAAAAAATACAAAATTTATAAAAACTAAGATTATTTTCACCTAAAATAGTCGCAATAAACAGAATTTAATTTAGTCAAAGTACTTTCAAAGGCTTAACTCTTACCTGAATGCTCGTCTTCGGCTGGATTTGTTCTTGGCTGACAGATGCAAATTTAGCCTCCTCGACTACACTCACAAATATTTTGGACCTGAAAATATATATTTTTACACCGATAGAAACATAAGTATAACAAATCAAGGCAACCATTATGTCCTTAACAATATTTTTTCATTGTTTTGTAAATTCACTGTTTAATTTAATTAGTTGATTATAAATGCTCTGTTAAAAAAAAAATTTACCCTCGACGCAACGAGTTCCACACGTCAAGGGGGAGGCAGGCCACAGCAGGAGGGGAGGGGGCAGAAGCCCGAGGGGTGTGGGGGTGCGGTCGGGGGCCGGTTGCAAGGGGGTTGGCAGCCGAGGGGCGGCAGTAGGGGGAGGGGCAGGGGTAGGGGGAGCAGGTGCCGGCTGTTGGGGTCAGGTGGAGGTGGCATGGTCCAGTGGCGGGGGAGGGGGGGGCTGCTGCCTTTTATAGCCACGCTGGCGTGAGGCGAGAGGACGGGAGGCAGGAGAGGGCAGGAGGCATGAGGCGGGCGCACATGCTGGGGGGTGGCGGCACACGCTGGGAGGGCGAGAGACGGGAGAGCAGGAGAGGGCGGGAGGGGGGAGGTGGTCACACGCGCCAGGGCACGGGGGGGTTGGGGGAGGTGGTCACACGCGCCGTGGGCCGTTGGATCGTTGGATGGCAGTGTTGGAATGCTGCCATCAGGGGGCAACGCATACCAACTGCCCCCATATATATATATATATATATATATATATCGAAAAATTCTATGATGCATTGCCTATGAATGCAGCCCATAGGCAGCTCATCAATTGACGATTTAATCCAGCAACTGTCAATCTTCATCCCATTGTAAATCTTCACCTTTGCCCCCCCTGCCACTGCCAACTGTCACGGCCTATCCTCGCCCGAAGTTGTGGCCCCCCCAATCACTCCCTTCCACACGTCCCCGCCTGCAGTAGCAGCCCCATGCCCCTGTCTCCGCCAGCAGTCGCAGCCCCCACCCCAGGCATTGCTGTCCCCCTGCCGTCGCCCCCCACCCCAATTCACACGTTTTCCTTTGCCGCCTGATTGCTTCAACCGTTGTCGTCGGCGATGATGGCGCAACAAAATTGTAACACCCCGTTGTGGCTCACCCGTGAACCGACCCGGAAATGTCACCGGCGACCGAACCGTTCGCTAATCTACTGGGTTCGGTTAAGCCGACCCGAATCTGCCCTCGGTGTCTCAAGATGGAGATGCAAACATGAAATGCATGGATGGGGTGCGTGGGTTCTAACGTAGTCCTACATGCATGCCATGACGTGCAAGCAAAGACAAGACAAAATAATAAATGAGAAACCAAAAGAAAATATATACTATTTTATGAAAATACGGTAACACATAATAATCTACCATGACATACAATCATTATCTCATTCATTTTTACCTGAGCCGAGTCTGAACTCCAAGGCTCCCTACTCATTCATATTTACCAGTTCGTTTCATAACAAGTAATTCACTCAAGCAAACACATCAAAATTATCATTCACGTAGCAATAACACACCGTCATTATAGATTACACGCGGCAGGTACATGTGTGCGCGGTTCCGTGCTGCTCCTCCGCAGTCCCGACAGATTTCATCCCTCGCATTTCTCACCTACATATATATAGAAAAACCATCAGT
>JAURVB010000526.1:0-10298 GCA_033002965.1 Piper betle | reverse complement strand
TGTAACACAGAAACAGAGTTTAAAAAAAAAAAATTCACAACTAAGCATGCTTATAATGAGCATCCCAACAAATATAATATTCACAGGCAACCACACCTGTACCAATCTTCCGGTAAGTGGCTCAGTGGAAATAATTCCTAAACCACTCAAAATGGACACAATTACCACGGATACAAAATTCTGCAAAAGTCGAAAGAGCACGCTGCAATTAGTTCGACTCAATCATATATTCCAAGTGAGATGTCAAGAACCACTAATAATATTTTCATAAACTTCCAACATAGCGTTTTTACTCCCCAAAGATAATTAAAAGCTTAGCAGTCAACGCACCACATGACTTTGAAAGTAAAATAGAAGATGACGTACGAAAATAACAATATGGGAAGCAGTTAAATCACCTGATAAAGCATTAACGAGATTACCGCATTGAAGTCATAGCTCGAGAGCACGAGCTTGCTAACCAGTATCATAGCACACGACGACAAGCAATACGCAACGCCAGATAACAGAGCCTGATTTTGAACTTTCAATTGCTTAAACCCATGAACATTTTTCTCCTCTGTTTTCCTTCGCTACCCGTTTCCAAGTCGACAGGATCATCCATATGCGACTTTGATCTGCAGGACCAACGAAATTGTCATCCCATAAAAACAAAAACAGTTCCACACCCAAAAACTGAAAAGCACAAGAACAAACAGTTGGCCTGCCAATTATATACCTTGCAACATTTTTGGGACTAGAAACCTGGGACAGGAATCCATTCTGCTCAAGTGGGATCAAAACACTTCTCCCCCATGGAGGGTCGTAGGGGTGACATCCATGCCAAAAGATTGGGAAAAATAAGATACAAATCGATCTGGGCAGAGAGCTGCAATTGGGTATGACTAAAACTGGCGTAAAGACCTATAAATGAAACTCAATCGCAAGCACCCAGTGAGGGTGACAGCAGCTAAGATTTGTGCATGCCACGGCCAAGAGATGAAGGAATCGGTTGGGGAAAGGGGAGATATGGGACAAAGGAGAATGGGAAGAGTAGGGATGGAGGAAAGTGGTATTTAATAAAGTGTTCCGGAAGAGTGAACGAAGGGGATGGCAGCTGTCACAATCGAGTTCCTCCAATTAAAATTTTCGCGTTCGAATACCCCTGTAAGGTGTATTTTTGGGCGTATTCCTCCTAAAAATACCAGCCGTTCAATTTCGTCACCTAATATAATCTAACTACCGGAAGCCAATATTCAAAACACTATCCCTATGTTTGGTAACTTCAACACACTTTGAGGTTTACCAACACACCCTACCAATCACTATACCCAGCCTCTCGCTCAACCACCTATGTTCACCGCAAACACCACGATAGAACACTCTCGGTTGCAGTTTCGAGAGCCAAACAATTGCTATTGCAACGATTGCCCGATCCCCAAATACCCTTATAAGTATTCAGGCGTGCCGTCTACCCCTTTCTCGTCTCAGCCACAACGTTACCATAACGCTGGCCTTATAAGTTCAAACCTCGGACCTGGTACAAAAACTCCCTGCCTACAAACGACGACCAACAAGCAAGACCAAGATACGAGACAAATCTCAACCAAGATACGGGACAAGATATTGGACAAATCAATACAAGGATTTCAAGCACTCTACCTAACCTCAAGTACTTGCTCGGCTCTGTGGACAGCCCCCACAAGCCTCGCCCCAATGCTACCTAACCTCACACGGGACTCAATTACAAGGATCACTCGCACACAACAACCCTCAACACAACGCCTACCTCGATTCCGGCTGACTCCAACAATGGAATTCCAGTTTTCACACAAAGCACTCACTGCAGCAACTCCACCAGTCTCCTCATCTATCCAGAATTCAGTTGCAAAACCCTGGCTCAAACATGTTGATAAGATACGTAATCTTCCCAAGATACCATATCTTCCAGCAACAAACTTGTACCAGACTTTTGGCTGCACTGCTGGACAATGGCTCACCCCTGGCTGGACCATGTCCAAACCACGACCCTCAAATCAACCTCAGAGCAACTCCCGCATGCACCTCTGCACATGCTGGAACCCGCTACCGCTGGACCCCGAGTGCCTCTAGGCAACTCCTAGTCGTACCGCTATTTGGCTCGACACGCGCTAGCACACACGGCAGCCACCGCTACCGATCACACGCCCACTACCGACCTGGATACTGATCACGCCGCTCACTCACCCGCTCACGCATGCCCGCACCTGCTGCACAGCCCATGCCAACTCCAAGTATCGGTATTATGCTCGGTACACAGTTCGGTCACGCTACTCGATATCCCGCTCATGCTGCTCGGTCACGATGATCAGCAATGCTCGTCCATGCTCGGTAACTCGCTCGGTAGTGCTCGGCACCATGGTCATGCCCAACCTCGCTATGCCGACACGCCCTCCAGTTTGCTCGCTACGCCTCGGCCAGGGTGCTTGATCACAGCACAACCTGCCTAGAGCTACTTGAGGTTTCTCAGTCACTGTCTCCCGGCCCTCTGCTCCCAGCAGCCCTCGGTCATCACGACAACATCAGTGCACCAAGTCCGTCACCTGCAACCATAACACGGATTAGCCTCGGTAGGTTGTCTCAACCGCTCGGATGGTCCCGCTACCCTCATGGACTCTAGATTACTAGGACCAACCACCAAAATCCTAGCATCCGGCCATGCCCATGAATCAAGACTGTGACATCCTCCCCACCAATGAGAGCCGATGTTGTCATCGGAAGGAAGGCCTGCCCCCTTCGTCAACAACAAGTCGAACTCCATCTTCAACCACGGTATGCCCTCATGACAAATCTATAACGTCCCCACTCTATGCATCAAGGACTCCTTGCCTCGTGGCTCTAGCTCCCCCAACACATTGTCCCCGGTCTTGCATGCCTTAGACCTCGCATGTACTCCTACACACTCCAATCGGCAAAATGCTCTAGCCTCCAAGTTTCCAATACCCATCGACAAATGCAGCCAAATTCTTTGTGGTTCTAAGAATTGCAAACTCCAAGCATTTTCAAGACTATGTAATGTAGCTATACTTTCCATTACTTCGACCCTTTTTCTCTCCCTCCATGTAAAGCATTGCTGGTACCCAGTCCAACACAAACTCACCTCATCTAATGGCTGTTTCTCTAGATCAGTGGGGATAATGAACTTTGGATTGCCTCGCTGCAAACCAAACACGTTAAGTGTGACCCTAACCTTGGGTTCAACACCTCCATCAGCCAGTCTCCTAAAGTGTCTGACCCTCCATTGAAGAATTAGATCTTTGGTAGCCCCGATCAACCATGATGGTGGACACATTATGAAGACTATTGACTTCAAGATCCTAGTCACTACAATATCCATAGTGAACATAACCCCCACACGAGGAAAAAGCTGATCACCTGTCGACGCCTCATTCCCGTCAAGTGGTACGCTTGATGCAATGAATCTTCGTGCGCCTCAACACCAGTCGTTTTCTTCAACTGATGGTAGTGAGTCTCTGGTCTTCAGCCCCGAAAATGTGAGATCCGTCAACTTAGTCCCACATCTAATACCTACTGGGAGAAGATCCTGTTTATAAGTGGGAATGGCCTATAGATCTTTAACTTCCGGGGTACCCATTTTAAAGAAATGACTTAGCCCATTACGTTACACTTTGGGCTGGGTTGTTAAGGTGGTATCAGAGCCGACCTGGTTCTGTGTTAGATGGTGGGTCATGGGCTGGGGTTAGTAACGGGCCAAGATTAGAAACGTTGGCTAGGCTGCCGGTCATGGGCCAGAAAGGACGTGGGCTGGGGCTAGCAACGGGCCAAGAATAGGCATTTTGGGGACGAAATTTCCTAAGGTGGGTGGATTGTGAGATCCCTCAACTTAGTCCCACATCTAATACCTACTGGGAGAAGATCCTGTTTATAAGTGGGAATGGACTATAGATCTTTAACTTCCGGGGTACCCATTTTAAAGAAATGACTTAGCCCATTACGTTGCACTTTGGACTGGGTCGTTACAGAAAATCCAATGCCCCCGGCATAGACGGTTGTCTTACCCCTCGAACTAGAGTGTAGAGCTCACTCATGCCCCTCTGCAGCAACTCACTCTTGCAATCCCTGAAGTAATCCCTGAAGTAGTTGGCAACCTCCAAGAAATCTTCTACCCGGATCACGATGCTAAACTCCTGCAAATCCACCTCTTGCTGGACCTTTGACTTTCTCCTACGCACTTCACCAACTCTCAAACAAACAAACTCCTCGCGTTGTCTAGGTATCCCAGATACGTGAATTGGGGCCTTGGCAATCTCCACCAAGTAATCACAGCTTCCTCCTAGCTGCATGGAAGAACTCACTCCAGCTAGGGTTTCCAACCACAAATCTGGAACCCTTCCCAACTGGACACATAGGTTACCGGAAAGCTCCCTCTTCCCGCACACCAATCCTGCAAAACAAGTAGAATTCCACCCCTTACTGACCTTGAACACCTGCAATGCTGCAAGCTGCACCTCACCAGCACTTGGACCTTCTACCCCGGTAGGTCTGCTTTGTCCCTTCACGAAGCACCCAGTGCCACCGGACATCGCCATCACTCCTCCCAAGTGTGGTAGCACTCACCAAAAAATTGTTACCGAGTATTACCTCAAAGTCATCAATTTCCATGATCATGAAATCAGCTCAGCCACTAAATTCCTCCAAGCAAATCTGGACTCCCCGAGCCACACCTTGAACTTGTTTCATCAGCGAATTCACAGCCTTAACCTTGCTGGTAGTAACCCTAGATTTCAGCCCCAAGCGATTTGACACCTTCATTGAAACGAAGCTATAAGTTGCCCCTGTGTCAACCAACACTGAAACCCTTCTTCCATTCAAAGTCACTGGAACATACATCAACCCTAAACCTCCCTGTTTAGGTCGTTCAACCCTCAGAGCTCCTATGATCTACAACGTAGGCATATGAACTGGCTCACCTGAATCAGCAATCTCTTCAGCCTGCATAGAACTCACCTTCCCTTTCGGATTATTTGGGCACTCCCTTGCCAAATGAGGTCCTGAACAAAGGAAACATCCCCGCTTTGTCCTCACATCATCCCCCTGGGAACTGACCTGCTCGTCTCTCAGAGACACTCTCACCTTCCCCTTTTGTCTCGGCTTGAATGACTCTCCTCTCATTCCTCGCCGTATTGCCCTCCTTGGAAACTCGATCCCACGGACCAGCCATAGTCTTCAAATCTATTAAGGCATCGGCTGCACTCAATGCAGTTTGCAAATCCGGCACCTTCTACCTCTTCAATTCTATTTGTGCCCAAGGTTGCAATCTAGACACAAAATTGAAGGGTTTATCACTTTCTGACATGTCTTGTATATCCAACAGACATGAGCTGAACTACTTGACGTAGTTTCTCACCATCCCAGTATGCCTAAGCTTCTTCAAAGCATCCCTTGCCACCCATGCAGTATTAGTTGGCAAAAACTTATTCCTGAGTTCATGTCTCATAAGCTTCCAAGTCTTTATCTTAGGACATCCCGCTTTCTCATCATCCTTGGTGCGTGTTCTCCACCGTAGCTTGGCGTTACCAGTCATAAACATACTGGCCATCAAGACTTGCCTATGAACAGGGATTTCGGCAGCTCAAAAATATTCCTACATCTCCTAGATGAAGTTTTCCAGATCTTTTGAGGATCTGGTTCCTCCAAACTTTGTTGGCTCTGACACTTTAAGCCTTCCTGGAAGTTTGGCTACCTAATTCACACCAACGTGATGAGGAGGCTGATTGAGTACTGCACGCCTCAGAAGAGCCACCTTTGACCGTACCTCCTCCAAACCAGCCTGAGATTCTCCACCATCTCAGCCCTATCATCACCTTGCACACTGCTGGATTCTAGCTGATCAGCAACCCGCTCCACCACCTCGGTTAGGTTTGCAACTGATCAAACACCGTGTGAATATCATCATCACCATTGTTCGGCCCTCCAACCAACACCTCCAGCAGTGCAACACACTCCCTGAGCCCATCAGTTGATCATGTAACCATGTGATCGTCACAACAGAGTCTCTACTGAATGTAAGTTGTTCCTTCCTTGCACGTAACCAAGGCTTGCACAAAACCTGACTTGCACATAACCTCTGCTCTGATATCCTCTATCACATTCGCTTTCCTAGGACTAAATTTTTTGCCCTCGAACACCCCCTGCACGGTGTATTCCTCTTAGAAATACTAGCCTTTCAATCTCGTCAGGTTCGGTATGTTCAGCACACCTCGAGGTTTACCAGCACACCCTACCAGGGAAACACCCCTCGATGTCGCTACACCTAGCCTCTCGCTCGACCACCTGTGTTCACCACAAACACCATGATACAGCACTCTCGGTCGCTATTTCGAGAGCAAAACAATTGCTACCGCAGCTATAAAGACTGTGGAAAAAAAATTTTAATCATTTCCTTTTTTATAAATTTGGAAAGGGGACATCATTTTTCACATACGGGTGTAGGGGCGTCTTCCTCACCCTAGCCGCCTAGTTCTCCTCTTCCTTGCCGGTGTTTCTTCCTTGCTTAGGTATTCTTCCTATCTCCCTCTTCTTAATTTTCTTGCATGCATATTTTAATTTGATAATAAGCTTTATAATCATGGGAATTAAAGTTGTAAATCAACAATAAAAGAACTAAACTGAACTGAAATTGGAATCCCGTCCACGGCCGAGTAGCCTGAAACTTTGGCAAGATGGGCCGCCATAAGAACAATTGCAAGGCAGTCCCTCACACCCCGATGATCTCTCTTGCTGCTGGCTCGAAGGGGGCTCGCCAATTCCCTGGTTTTCTGGTGGGTGGCGGAATTGCAGCTGTGAGGGGCCAGAGTTGCAAGGGTGACGGAAGTGGCGACGTTCTGCTGCAATTGATGCTGTAATGGAAGCTTCAGAGGGGTAAACACTGGATGTGCTTCGTCGACAGCATCATGGGTTCTATCACAGTAGTTCAGGTTGCCGGAACAATCCACTACAGACCACCTTCTTGCCGGAATTCATGGCAGCGACGTGCAGAAGTGGGGAGGATGACCATACTCCATGCAACATCCAAAGGTGGCTGATCCTTACTGTTTTGAGGCCAGCCTGAGGTCGTGGAACATCTGAATTGGAGCAAGGTGCAAGAAAGGAGGGGTCTTGAGGCTGGGAGAAGAAGAACAGGCCAGGAGTTGGGCGCCATGGTGCAGCACATGGTCGTCTTGGTTAACTGCTATAAAACACTCACTTTAGGCTTCCAATTGGTTGTTGGAGAAGGTTGAAGTTGAGGGAGGACGTGATTCTGGGTTTGGGTGCCACGAAAAGGGGTGGAGAAGAAGGGCGTGGTCTGGTTTTGGTGCAAAGAAGAATGGCGACGGGAAGAAGAAGAAGAAGAAGAAGAAGGTGGCAGTTTTGTAAATATAGGTTGACTCGATACCGACTCGAGTTAAAAATAATACGAACACGTAATAAATCTTTAAAGATAAATATTTTAATGGGTTATTAAACTATAGTCGGGAAGCAATTATTAGCGCCAAACCTAAATAGAATAATGAAAATAAATAAAGTTCAAAACATTATTTAGTCGAATAATTTAAAATAATTATATTAATAATATTTTTGAATAATACAACTTATTTTAAATAATTTAATAGAACAACTTAATTAATTAAATTGCTATAAATAATAGTAGCGATCAAAAAATTATAACAGTAAACTAAATCATTAAGATTGGGGTTAAGTAATTATTGTCGCAAAGGAAAATTAAATACTTGTTTATTAGTAATAATTATTTTATCAATTATTAGGTATTATTTATGATTTAGATAATTAATTTAAAATGTAAAGAAGGACTTAAATGATTAAATCACCTGAAAAATTTAATATTTAAAATAGTTGAATTTTAATAGTGATATATATATTAGTCATTTAGTTGCATGCATTCCTATTCGAATAAAATTATACTTATGTATAATTTTATGTTCTCGTTCAGATTAAGATCGTTGGTTGCAGTTGCGAGTTCGAAATATCCAGGTCCGTATAATCATTTGAAATGTTGTACTTTCCCTTGTTGGCAGCCCTGGTCGGCCTGAGCCGAGATTCGACCACCATGCGTGTAACGACCCGCCATTTGTCACAACATTGTGGGCCTAGCTAGCCAGGTGTTACTCACAATTAAGCAAATATGTCTAACATTTTTTTTAACAAAAACATATATAAAGATCCCACCGTCTTAGACCGTTTCCCAGTAGCCACACTTATTTCTCAAGTAAATAAAAAAAGGAGTCCTCATATTTATTTTGCTCCATGCCCTGGTTGTCAATCACCTAATTTCGTATCTGCACACCTGCGGAGGCAATTCCGCGTTAGTGATTACAACACTAAGTAGTATAATAGATAAAACAAATCAAGTACATTCCACTATTTCTTTATGTTTATTTTAATATGCGGTGGAGCGATTCCGTTATACTCCAAAGCAATGCGAAAGAGGTTTCCGCTGTGATCCGCACACCCCGGCCATAGCCCTTTTGTGGGGAGGCTACCACTACCGTCTCCAGTGCCAGTGCCTCGCACACCCCGGCTGTAGCCTTTTTGTGGGGAAGCTATCACTACACTCAGGTGATTGCTATGCCCCGTTTGTGGGGAAGCACTCACTACCAATTCTAGTGCCAGTGCCTCGCACAGCCCGGCCGTAGCCTTTTTATGGGGAGGCTATCACTGCGCTCCAGTGGCACTGCCTTGCACACCCCGGTCGTAGCCTTTTTATGGGGAGGCTATCACTGCACTTAGGTGATTGTTATGCCCCGTTTGTGGGGAAGCTCTCACTGCCAACTCTAGTGCCAGTGCCTCACACACCCCGGCCGTAGCCTTTTTATGGGGAGGCTATCACTACACTCTAGTGCGATGGAGGAATCGTTGTGCCTCGCTCACCCCGGCCGTAGCCTTTTTATGGGGCGGTTATCACTACTCCAAAACAATGTTCATGCATTACAGACTTTACGCACATAATACGACCCAATGTCGGACTGAGTCAATTCTTTGACCCCGGTTGCACTCGGTGCATGGTGGTCGAATCTGGGCTCAGGCCGACCTAGGCTACCGATAAGGAAAATATGATGTTCTACCTATTATATGTACCTGACTTGTGATTTCGTCTGACTGTGACCCGTGAACCCTAATCTGAATGAGGGCATAAAATTGTACATTGGTATAATTTTATTTGCATGAACCTACATGCAACTACATGACTAATATACTATCAATTTTTAAATGATGTAATTAGTTCATGTTAGTCTTCATTACTTATTAAATTTTCAGCAATTCTGATGATAATTAATTATTAATTATCCCCATCCAAATCCCCATTATCTAATTGATAGTTTAATTATTAACATGTCCCATAGTTAATTCTTTTGCATTTACCTTATATTCTAACTCAACCGCATCGAGTTCTCCCATATTTACCTGGTTGCCATTCTACTTTAACAATTCATTTAACGACCCCAAAGCTCCCAGCTTTATTGTAGTCAACCAGCGAAAGTCGGTATTTTCACCATGCATGGCGACCAACCAGTAATGTGGCGGCCTCCATTTGCTGCCATGGCGTCTCCAACTTGGCCACCACATGACAACCCTCAACCAGTCCTTGGCGACCCCATTCCGGCCACCCAATCAGCAACCCCGACCTGACCATGGTGACTCCATGTCGGTCACATAATCAGCCCATGACCCATGGCGTCTACCCTAGTCGGCCACATAAATAGCACCCGACCAGACCCATGACGACTACTCTAGTCGGCCACATAAACAGCACCCGACCAGCATGTCTTCTTTTCCTTCCACCCAATTTCAGACCCCATCTTCTATCTACCCCACTGATCCGATTGGAAAAACCCCAAAGATCTGATCTTTATCCGCTGCTATCTCATGACACTCGGACTACACCTTATATGGGTACCATAATTTCACCATTGATGGTGGCCGACCAGCAGCCATGGCGACCATGTCCTGCCCCATCAAGGTGACGACCAGTCTGCACTTTCCATGGCGGATCCACGTCTAGCCAGCAACACCACCCATGGCAACACCGACCTGTTCTCCCCTCGGATTTCAGACCTGCGTGCCTCCTCGACGGTCTATTTTGGCCCTCCAAGGTGACTCCATCCGACCAGCATCACCGTCGGGAGCAATTCCCACCTTTAGCACGTCAACCCCCCACCATGGAAGGAAACATGGCGTGGTTGCTGCTGGAAAACAGCAGGACGTCCTCCTGTTTTTCTTCTTCCCTTGTTGATTTCTCATTTAATTCTTATGTTTATCAT